>JAAAKE020154803.1:0-12436 GCA_010014785.2 Anisolabis maritima
AGTTCAGATGCGCCATATAACTCGAGCCTTCTTACGTTCATCGTTAGGGGCTGGAAAATAGAGAACAATTTCTTCTCCATCAGAAAGCAATTTCATATGACGCTTCTGACATTGCCAAGTCTTCACAACTTACTTTAGCAAATATATTTTGTCTTCTTCTTCTTTCTTCATTTTTTTTGGTCACATATTCTTTTCGCAACTCAGACCCAAGAACAAACTTCATTTTTTCTTCTATGTTAGTCTGAAGCTGTGTTTTATAGTGTTTATTAAGATCATGTCTTCTATTTTGTGAAAAAATACTTTCACAAATAATGCAAAACGGTTTTTCTGATGAATTCTCTATAAATAATAATTCATTTTCCCATTTTTTGGTCTTTGTTGTTAGTTATTGGATCACTCGCCTTAATTCAACTAATTAAACGACATAAATAATAAATGAAGGGCTTGATGAATCAATTCTCCAGCAGAGATCATTCAAAATATAATTAAAACCGGAAATCACGTCCCCCCCCCAATCCCTAATCATCAGTTTTGACCTCAACTTTAATGGAGGATCACGATAAAAACTCAAAAACTAGTAAACTAAAAAAAATAAGAGTTGATTCAGCACCTAATTTTTTTTGTTCTATGAGTTAGAGCAGGGCTTCCCAAACTTTTATGAACTGCAGCTCACCTGAGTAATGTCTTTAAAAGAATTTAATTAGAAGTTACATAATGTAGAACAATATAATTGCGAGTTCGACATAAATATTTATTACTCTAAATATAAATACTATGTACTAAGAAAATTAAAGACATTTTGGATACGAAGTCAAAAAATTAGCCATGACAAATGCTATTTATTATTTTTTTACTGCAATGTAAAATACAATGACAAATGCTCGGTATTGAAGAAATATACACCAGCCGGCTCTGAAGATGGCCTATGCTTGGGGCCGAAACGTCAACTGTGAAGGCAATAAATTGAAAGAAAATTGGCTGCACAAATCTTGACTAATTTTTGGACTCCATCGCCATCAAATCCTCAACTCTTTGTTAATGAAATAAATTTGTAAAATAAAATAAATTTTATAAAAATAAATTCATTCTGTTCAATTGTCTGAATTGTACGTTAATTATAAATAATAAACAACGTTTTGTATATAATATATATGTTTATTTTCCGAGATAATTTTTTGTCATATTTTAAAATTTTTGCGACCCCAGAGAAACCCTGCGATAGATTTTTATAATATTTCAAACGAAACTCTAGAAGGGTTTTGATCCCTATCTTTCTAATGAAGATAATAAATAAACAGCTTCATTTTGTTTTTGTTTCAGACGGAGCAGATAACCTTCCTGTCGATTCTCTTCGCTCTGATCGTTTTGGGGAATTCCGCTGTCCTGGTTGCCCTGTTGCTCAGTAAACGACGCAAATCCCGAATGAACTTTTTCATCATGCAACTCGCTCTCGCTGGTGAGTTGATCACTTAGAATACTCCTCTTTCTAGGATCTTTGAAATATACTAACCCTTATCCACCCAAAATTATTTGGAACCCACTTTACTCTTATGCGTTTTTAGATTTTAGATCTCCTCCTAAAGCACTCTAACGATTTTGATTAAATTGCCTGTACATATAATAAGCATTTCCATACAAAGGGTGGTAGGTTCGGATCCCAGCCAACCAAACGATAATTTATTTAAACCATTTGGATGCTAAATAAATATAAGGGGCTCCTTGGAGGAGTCGGTAGGGTATCGAGGAGTTAGAGAGAGGAAATCACAGGTGTGCCGATAGATGGCTACGGCCAGAGGTCGGTTGGGTTTGAGGTGTAGGTACACGAAAGGACCCGGATAAATAAGCGGGGATCCTGGTAAATGTAAATAAATAAATATGCCTGGATAATTTGTAGAGCAGATAATAAATAAATGAATTGATTAAAGTCTAAAGATTATCTGAATTCTCTTCTGTCCTTTATACCGGTGGTCACAAACAAATCGCAAATCGGAATGGGCAAATATTCTAAAATAAAATTTCAATAAAGGAAAAATATTTATTTGTTACTAATACAGACATTGTACAATTATAAAGTTAAAGTTTTATAAATATTTTTTACTTCCGAATGCCTATTGAATACGATGTGAATCTGCCAAACTTTGTGGCCTTAGAGACAAATCCCTGAAGCGATCTTCATTAGCGATTGTAGATGTTCCTCCGTCAATCGATTTATTAATTTCCACTTCGCATATATATGAAGGAGCGTCTAAACAGAACAATTAATTTCAGTGCAAAATTTCTAATTGTCCTTTGAGAAATACAAATAAAATTTGACTAATTTTTTATCTGCAAATTTTTGTTTTGAATATAAAAATCAATTAAGCTCCATTTGCATTTAAACAGATACCTAAAACATTTCGGCCGCCAGTTTGAGAGCATTACTTTATAATTAAACATTTATAAATATAATGAGGAGATATCGAAATACTCACAACTTTTTTGTACCAGGAAACGTTATAACTATAAGCGTAACTTTACTGGCGAAAAAATTTTTTTTATTTAATTTAATTGGAAAGCAATATAATAAAAATAAATTTTTATCGCTTAGGACTCTGACCTTTGGTACGTGAAGCCAGACCTCTAGCTCTGCACCAAGGGACAGGGCTTGAAACGAGCTATTCTTGTATTTTTTCTCGAAAACAGCTCTAACGATTTTGATGAAATTTAGGGTATTTACTAATTGGGTGCGAGAAATAGCTATCATCTTTGTAAAAATTTATTTAACGTGTTTCTGTTTGGTGGAGCCTATTTTTACAATTTACAATTTAATAAGCAATGCATCTCTCTTTAGGTCTTCTGTCTATTTGCAAAGAGCCTAATTTTGAAAGCTCTCTATTATTGACTCTTGTCCATTAAAAAAAAAAAAAAATTAGGACGTTCGGACTATTAGTTTATATTTTTTTTATATACTTTCTAAAAATTACAAAGTTATGGTCAAGCAATTAAACCTAAACAAATAAATAAAATGATAATAAGCAATTTGACAATTAAGAGCAAGTTGTGTGACATGCTTAAATCACGCCAACTTTATTTTTATTAATTCCTTTGTCGCAAATGAATGTGTTAAAAGGATTTTCCCTTGGTGATGATGATTGCACCTCTCTTCTTAGATAATTTTACCCCGAACCATAAATACCAGAGATTCCTTTTGCTCGATGTTCAAAGTAAATTTTATTAAACTAATTTTGTTGATTATTTAATAAATGACTTCCTTAGACTCTCTCTCTCTCTCTCTCTCTCTCTCTCTAATTCCAGACATTTTTGTTGACTTTAATTTATCATTTCCTTTTTCTTGCAAATTAAGAAATTTTCCGATAAATTTGCAGATTTTGTTTTTAATATGCAATGCATCAATTTAATACAACCAAATTATAAATGGTTATTCAATCATAACAAAATCTTTATTACACATTTTTTAGTACGATATTTAGTACTTGTTTGAAAGAAGTTTTTTTTTGAAGGAAAAGCCTTAAATTAAAGGCTTAAAAAAAAATCATTCCCTGGTTGGTTACCCCTGGTGTATCGTGCACTGATGACACACACCATTTTCTATCGCCGGTTTCGGGTTTTCTGACCCATTCCTGGGTCCCCCTCCTCCCTGACCCTCTTTGAAAGAAGTTTATCAATTTTTGATTTTAATGACATTACTCCGGAGAGATGTAGCGAGTATTTATTTCAAGGCGAATTTTAATTGTAACACAGCTCGGTTGTTTCCAACAAATGTTAAAAATGTAATTTTTATAATATTATAATTTTCAAATGTATTATAAATTTACAAAAATTTTCATTCTGAATTTTATAGAATATTAATAAAGCATAAAAAGAACAAATAATGTCTAGATTTTCCCGCGGACCACGGTTGGTTGGTAACACGTGCTCTAAAGTTCTCCAATGCAGGAACCGACAACGTCTTTGGATCTGAAACTGACGCAACCCACTTGCCCGTAAGAAAAATTCTTTGATATGAGGATGAAAATCCGTTTACAAAAATATATGAAGTATTATTGTAAGATGAATATAAACGAGTTGGCAACTTCTTAAATATGAACAAAATGTTCGACATCAACTTTTGTCTTAATTAATCAATAACCCAAAAATCAGAAAAATGGACAGACAAAAGACAGATTTATTCTCCATTGAATGCTGAATCCATCCCTATATAGATTATTATATCAGCCCCCGTGGTGAAAGGAACTTCAAATTTCGAGAGTGCATACCCCTTTCTTTGTTACGTTTCCTCGGCAATCGCTTGAAGGGTTCTTTATCATCATCAAGCTAACAAGCTCTAAGTATTGCCATCCTGTTGATTCGCCTTTAAAAGCCCCGTGTTCTCTCTTTATCTTGATGCGCCCGAGGGGCGGGTGTTCAGTTCCAAGTTCGGAATATATTAAACGAATCCATCTGGCACTAATAGGGCCACACACTGATTGATCGAGGGGGGGAGGGGGAGCTTTCTAACATCTTAATAATCCATGGGGCCCGGGGGCTCTTCTCTGATCGGCTAAAAGCATCTAAAATGTCTGTCAGGCAAACGCCAAAATCTCCTCAAAACATTTTAATAAAATAAATGGGGAATATTCCTCCCAAGTTTCAAAATTCTACCTTTAAAATGAGGGTGGGGGGAATAAAAATTTAATTCTGTCTATACTTTATGAATGAAACGCCGATATCGCCAACATCGTTGATCCCGTCTTCACCAAAATGTAATGCCCCATTGAGGGAAATATTCCCACTAAATTTCAAAACTCTACTCCTCAGAGGGGCTGAAATATAAGACAAAACCACTCACCGTTGCATTTCCATTTATTGCCCACTTCATGAGGGTTAGCGAAATTGAATTGAATCCGAGGCTTAACCACCTAATTTCCTCTCCCTCTCCCTTTTAGGGAAAGGGAAGGGATACATCACCTAACTACCTGGCAGATAAACAGGGCTTAAACGACCGGCATAAAGCCCTCTGAGGCTTATCGCATAGGCGATAATGCGTTATGGCCCTAAAGCTGAGCGAAAAAAATCATTTTCTCTTTAATATCATATTTATCACTCAATTGACTTTTATATCTCTCTCTATGATTGTTTATTTTAATAATAAAGTGTATTTACGACACGAAATTTTTTGTCTCCTGGCCAACTCATTTATTGAGCAAGAAAATGTAATGTAAATCAATGCAAATTCAAATAGTTATCTTTTTGAACAAATTCTTTTAAATTTACCGCCATCAATAAATTAATTCATCATTTACGCAGTATGAACTTCTTTTTTTTTTTAGTTTTTTATTTTTGGTTGAATTTTTTCTAGGTTAGAATTCGAAGAATTTGGCTCGTGTAAAACAGCCTTTATATTTACGTCCCTCTTAGGGGCAGGATTTTGAAACTTGTCAGGAAAATATTTCCGTTAAAGGACAATTTATTCCATTAAAATTTGGTGAGTGTAAGCTCAACAGTTTTGGATATATTGAAGACTTTTCTGTATAAAATATACACAGAATTTAATGTTTTTTAGAAGTAGAGAGGGTTGTCAGGAATATTTTCCTCAAAGGGGCATTTATTTTATTATTTGGTGGAAATCGGATCAATGATGTTGGAGATATTGGCATTTTTTTATTCAGAATAGATGCTATTGTTTCGTATTACTATCATCCCCCAAACCCTGATGATGTTGAATGGGATGTTGTCGGTCATTAATTATAGAATAGTGCAAAACAACCATGTATTTATTTTTTTTTTTTTATTTTTTTTTTATTTATTTGGATGATTTAGTTGCCTGGTGTTGTCGTTGCATGCAAATGCTTTTCTCTCTCATCCCTATGCTGAAACGCTACACGATCGCTCTCTCTCTCTCTCTCTGGCCACCCACCAGCCCTTGCGACCATAACAGTTGGGAACATCTCTCTTTCTTTTCCCCTTCGGACAAACAACAAACATCGGCCTATTTTTGAGCTCGAATTCGAATAAATATAAATAAATTTCCATTCGGATTTATTTGTCTCTTTTTTATGTATTCCAAGCCTATAGCTATATACAAAATGAAATTTATTATTGGAAGAAAAGTAAAAATAAAAATACTTAGCTGTTGTCACTTAAAGCCCTAGAGTTACAAATAGATAGATGTTTCTATAAAATATGGATGCATTTTGGAGACCCTCCATATTTTTAAAGAATGCCCTCATTTACAAGAATACTTGGGACTAATTCAGACGAGATTCTGACCTTTTGTTTTAAAACGAATAGCTACTAGCTACGAACCTTGGAAAATTTTTCGTAATATTTCTAAATTGGCAAATTAATTTTTCCAAAATTTTGTTGGCATTTTTAATTTCCCCCTTTAAAATTTCTTTCCTCTACCCCTTGGTGATCATTGCTGGATATTTCGCATGATTTTTTAACGCTTCTTCATCAGCGACTAAAATTAGGGTGAGCTTATAAAAAAAGAAAAAATACTATTTAATAATTATATTATATTTTTTTGTAAACTCACTCTAATATTTTTTATTTTATATGGGGAGGGGGGGGGGGGGGGCGTCATCAAATTTTTGTAATATTTTCCAATTTGGATTTCAGTGAATAAAATTGGTCAACTGAAAATGTCTTAGTTAAAAAACTATTTAACTCGTTCATTTTATTAATTAATTAATTTAATCTCATTCTTCTTTATTGTTGAATTTAAGTGAATGAGGTATTCTAGTTTTTTCTTTGACTGTGGCCCTATTCTTTCGTTGGAGCTTTTTTTAAGGGAAAAATAGACTGGACCTTATTTTGGAATGCAATGCCATAATCACATGTAAATAAAATTAACATCTGCCAAAATAATTAACATTTTTTTTTCCAATGAATTCCTTGCAATTTATGTTTGAAAACTGAAAGAGAAATTTTCTAAAAATAACAGAATTTTACATGAATTTTATGATCATATGACGCCATTAGGAAGAAGATTCATTGATATATCCCAATGCATTTATTTAGAAGCGTTTAAATGCTCCGAATTTTTTGTGACGTATTTAAATCTGGCATTAGATCCAATGATTTCTTTATATGTCAATAAATTGAAAAAAAAAAAAAGGAGAATAAAAGAGTAAAATGAATGATAATCTCATATTAGGGGTTTATTGGCAACATATTTCCCCATCTAATCCATTACGAGTTTTAAGATAAAACATAAATTTGAAAGAAAAAGCATTTCGTTTATTTTTATTTTAAATAATATCTATCTCTTAGATAAGATTTCAAGGTAAGTTCTTGAGCCTTAGCTCAGAGGTAGAGATCTTCGCTTAGCGCGTGATAAAACGTCCAGCAGAGCCCGCCGTGCGGGCTGTTTCCTATGCAAGAGGAGCCTTTATTTCAATCTGACAACGTCATAAACTCTATCTTTTGTTTCGTCTTAATCAATAAATGGAAAACCTACAAAAAATTCTAAATGACATGGGTTCTCATGTACATCGGGGTTTTGGTTAACTTTCATGTGATCTTACTGGGATGGGTCCCCGTTTCCTTCCCCAAAATCGAGAATAAACTTCACAAAATGAGACTTTTCTACTTTGTACATTTTATGAGATATAAAAAAAAAACTCGACAGACTTTGTTATATATCGTATTATATCGATTAAGACGTATGTTTTTTTTTTTCTTATTTTGTGTATTTTATTTGATGACGTCTAACCGGAAAAAAGAGTATATATTTTTTATTTCTTGCTTAGAAAAATAAGGGTGGTATATATAAAAGAAGATATTACTTCTTTAAGAAGAGTTTCTTTGCAAGAAACATCACAAGCGGACTTCTTATCGATTATTAAACTTGCATAGTTTATGAGCATAATTTGACTTTCAACAATTACCAATAAATACTTCTTCTTCATGCTCAGCTGCATGAATTCCGATGTGGATGGATAATACTACAAGTACTACATAGAGAGGCATAAGTTTAATTAGAACTCGGAGCAAGTGGAAGTCAACTTGCGGTTTGGGTTTCGGTATAGGTTCTCCCCCTCCCACTCTTCCGCTCTCGCTCTGTACAGTGAACATTTTGCTCATCAAACTCTCATAGTGGGCGAGTTGAAATTTTAATAAGTGGTAGTGTATATATATATATAAAGTAGAGGAGGAGATGTTGATTGACACTTGGTAATTAGATAATAAACACACTCACTCACTCGTTATTATTTAAATTATTTTTTTGAAGAGTTGATTAAGAATATTGAGTTAAACACGATTTTAAAATCATAAATTATTATTACATGATGTAAGTAAAAGGAAAAGATCATAAAATCAGTTTTTTTTTTTTTTTTTAATAAGAATTTTAATTAAAATTTTGTAATAAATGTAATGAAGTAAGAGAATAAAGAGGAAAAATGACCGTGTGTCCGTTTATTATATCCCTGTCACAAATAAAATAAGTACAGGGTGTCTGGGTAATGATTTGTGCTCAAAAGATAACGTTCACACCTGCAGGGGGGGAGGGGAATAAGACTTCTCCCTCGAAATCTAAAAATATATACACTGTAAAAATTAAATACTGTTTATATTAATTACAGTCTTATTTATCTATTAAAAGAAATACGTGAAATTGTTTTTATTTTTTCGGTCCCTAACTCGATTAACAACTACTGCCATATCAATAAAATAATATTAAGTAGAGGGATAAAATTTATAGATTAAATCTAATTTCTCTGGAGAAGCTAGCCAGAGCAGAGAGGTAGAGCTTCATGTTCTAAGAATCTTTACTACCAAATAAAAAAGGAGGCCTCAGATGCTGAAAAAGAAAAAAAAAAACTCTCCAAGTTATTTTAAATAAATTAATTTTGTGCCTTTTATTCCACGCAAATGAACCAATTCTTGGCAAGCAAGTTGCGCTTTCGAAATACAAATAGCTTCGTAAATTATATTATTAATATTATTACCTCCATTAATTTCTTTCTGAATGGATTCTGGTTGGGATTTTCTCTCTCTCTTTCTAAAATCAATATTTATAAGTTAAGTTAAGATAAGAGGGAGAGAGAGATTATAAAACAAAGAATTTACACACGATTGGAATTCCCCTTCCCCTCGCGTAATATAAAATTGTTTTTCAATTAATTTATTCCCGCTTTTTATTACTTGATGGAATCTCGAAAGGTCATATAGTCAACGACCTTTTGGGAAATATGTTTTTTTTGTTTCTGAGCATTACAAATCCTTGTTTGTTTATCAAGTTTCATAATTGGCTCAGATGCAAAAGCCGATATTTTTTGTTTTGTTTAATAGTAAGTTTTATTCTTTTTTTTTTTTTTAAGTGCTCATTTGTTAATTTTCAATACCTTTAACCTCGCAGCCACGGGGTGGGGGCTTTCATTACATTTCTTTTATTTCTTTACTTTTAACTTTCAAAAGAAAGAGTGCAGTTAAATAAACAATATAATAATAACCATGTTGAGAATTATTAAATATTTAACTGAATAGGTGTGGAGGAGGGAGTAAAAATTTAACAGAGATGTACGGAGACTAAATGGCCTCAGATGCCAAAAAAAAAAACAAACAAGTGAAATTAAAATTTGGCCAAGAGTTGACGCTGTATGTTTTCAAAAAACATCGGGGAAATTTGAAGACAAGGAGGTGTTGGGGTCTTGCTGGCTTCAAAACAAAAACAGAGAAGTCTTCTATTAGACAGTCAATCTAATGCAATTTAGGCGATTTTTCCATTCCCTACGTCATGAATTCATTGATATGCCACTGCCAGGTTCCCATGTCATAAAATAGCTAATTTTCAATTCGTTGGCAATTTCTCTTTTTTTTTTTTTTCCTTGAGGATGTTTCAAATTCCTCAGCGTTTCTTTTCCCCCTCCCATCCCCCCCTTTTTTTTATTTTTTCTAATGACCTGTCTTTCTAAAACATAAACGGCTTAAATTATACATTAATTTGGTTGGTTTCTCTCTCTCTTCCTTTTGGATTTTTTTTCACCTCTGATCTTTATATTATCCAAAGATTGTAGGAATCAATTTCGGGTTCTCTGACCTTCATATTTTATATGGAGGAGGATCAAAATTTAATCTTTCTCTATTTGTCGTCTTAAAGTAGCCAAGTAAAGTAGCCTTCGCAAAGTGAAGTAAATACAAAAAAAAAAAAATAATAATTTATTTAAATGATTATTCTTAGAGTTTTTAGATTTAGATGACATTCTTTTTCTTCTTTGCATCTCCTTTTTCTCTACTCATTTCAAGCTTTTTCACTCGCATTTTGAATTCTCAAATCGGCGAAACGTATAAAGTAAAGTAAAAGTAAAAAAATATATCGAGTGTGATATGACATGTGATGAAGTAACCAAATGTTTTGATGATCATCATCGAAATGATTATATCCCAATCAAAAATAGAGAAGAAGAGGAGATCTTAACTATAAAGCAAATCGTCTCTTTTTCATATTAAAATCAGATCCCCCAATATGTATTTATTGAAATATGAATAGGTCTACATAAAATATAAATATCTTTTTTTTAAAAGATAGTTTCATCTGGAGAATAGTTTTTATAAAGAAATAATCGCAACAACTATATATAAACAAACCCAACAGGAGACGCTAATGGCCAATTTTTGATGCAGCCTGCCTCTTGATGAAGAGGTAGAGGTCTCGCTTCACGTCCAAAGGTCAGTGGTTCGCCCCCTGCTCTGACCGACAAAAATTTATTTAAATTATATTGGCTAATTAATTTTAATAAATAAGAACGGAGTCTAAGTGTCTCTCTGATGTCAAAAAAGGCTTAAAAATATATATATGGATAGCCTCAAATGCCGAAAGAGAAAGGATAAAAAAGATGCGCCTGCACCAAAAAAGAGATTTAATTTTTAAAAATACCTTCTAGATTGTTATAAACAATATGTAGAACTGCAGATCAGAAGTGTGTAAAAGAAAAGGAAGTCAGCCAGTAGGATCGAAATAAACCCTCTAATATGTGAAACGTTTCGGTTTGAATTAAATAATACCATCCATCATTAGTCACTAAAGAGTATGAGTTTCGGCGAGAACTCGAAGAGAGTCGATATAGGCTACCCTACTGGCTGATGTCCTCTCCTTTCATTTCTAGTATGTGATATGATCCATTGAATTCATTAAAAAGAAAATCTTTCAAGAAATGTCCAAACATCAAGATTAATTATAAATCAATTTCTGACTTTTAACAACACAAGAGATGGGATGTTACAGATGCCTCAAAAGAGGAGCCTTTAAACGACGATGATGAATAGAGAGAAGGGGGGGGGGAGCGAGTCATAAACAAAAAGAGGGGAGGGGGACAGGATAGAAGATTTATGAGCTCAAAGAAGAAAATTGCAAATGAGGTTTTGGAAGAGGTTTATTTCTTAAAGTTATTGGTCTCCCTCTCTCCGTTGCCATAAAGAGATGAATAAATGAACAAATACACTCTCCGGCTAATGTCTTATTTAATTTCATTCGTAAAAATATGAAGCTATAATAAATAGTAAATAAAAAAAGATAAAAATAGCAAGCTAGCGAATGATCAGGGAATTTAAATAAATCGAGAATTTTATGTGAATTTTCCAAGATGGGAGAACCATGTTACGTATGTCTTTTATTTATTATTTCTCTTCTTGTTTGTGCTAATTTTACATTGTTGCATTTTTTGGGAAAAATTACCTATATACCGGCAAATAAATAAATAGAAAAAATACACAAGAGGGTTTATCCTTTTAAACAACAAAACAGTCTCAAATAAAAATAAATAAATAAATTATAATTATTTATTTATATGAAAAGAGCGAAAATTAACTTTTTACATTTTCCTATTGTGGTTTGAAAAGGGAAGGCACCTCGATAATCCGTTCCAATCCACAGTTTTTTTTTTTTTTTTTTATTATTAGTATTTATTTATTCGTGGTTGCTGGCCAGAGGCCATCCGGCAGTTTTCAAACAATACTACAAATCACATAATACATCAAATCCCGTCCACATATCTCGAAACCCAGTTTTTAATTTTATCTTATGAAAAATCAATTAATCCGTTCCCAAAGTTGGAATTTTGGGGGAAAAAAAAAAAAATGAAAACACATCCACTCTATGTAGAAATGATTTTATTTAGTTATTTTTTTATTTATTTATTGATTCATCTAATTATTTTAAATTTTTCTTTAAAAAATTAGTACAGTATTTTATAATTTTATGACGTGTTAGTGCAATAAATTACACAATATATTATATATAACTACTAATCAATCAAACGATATATATAAAAAAAACATGGTAAGTATTATCAAAAGGCTTTTTTTAAATCAAAAACACCGATTGTAAAATTTCATCGAGATTAATTTCAAATCTAGAGGCTAAAATGGGGTATAGAAAAAAAAAGGGATTCGTATCTCGAGGCCAAAGGTTCATGTCATAACATTAACAGGCTTAAGCCAGTTTATCGTCCAA
>JAAAKE020154814.1:0-10366 GCA_010014785.2 Anisolabis maritima
GCAACCATTCCTTAGGGATGATTCCTGTATTATAGATGACGTTAAATAAGTGTGTGAGTTCTTTTACACTTACTTCATCAAAACCCAAACTAACAAAAATTACTTATTTTTAATAATACAACAGAGAATAGGTTCTTATTTAAATTAATTTTTAGTCAATTTCAGCTGCAGAGGCCATTTTGACTTCTAAATATACAAATATTTCATTGGAAAAATTAGTCCCGATGGATCAGAAAAATAAAAGTCCATTTCATTTATGATACTCTTTTTTAATTTAACTTATCACTATTAGTTTTTCAAAAAGATTTTATAGTTTAATGAATTTAACAATTTTTTAAATTTTATAACTTTTAAAAGGATTTTTTTTTACTACATTACCGCCACCTCCCCCTTTTTTTCCAATTTTACATTCACGTGCAAAATTTTGCTTATATATTAAAAATAAATATGTTAATAAATGTTAATAAATAATATATAATGATTAATTGCATCTTTCTAACCTTTTATCTAAACTTATTAAATATGAGCATGTCTTTATATATAATATATAAGAAAAATTTGCTTGTCCCAGGGGCCAAGGCTCGCTTAATCCACCACCAAAAAATATACTCACAAAAAATTATTTTATTAAAAATAATTGTTAAGGCTGGTTCGAGACACATTTAATTTTTATATCTCATTCATATGAATCAAATAGAGCTCGAAAAATCATCCACCATCAATAATACTAACCATTCACTCTTGAGAAAGGTTTCAAAAGGAGATCTAAAACGTCGAGTTCCTCAACAACGCGGCTTAACCCGTGAAAATAGTACATTCAACCACGGAAACCTTCTACAATATATATATATTTATTTTATGAAAAATTCCGGATGAGTAATCATCTCACCCTATTTAAATATTTTTATTCAATGAGAGAACTAAAAAAAATTTTCACTAGATACGTGGATTTTATTTTCATATAATTGTTATAGAGTCACAAGCCAAAATTTTGAACATAAAATATAAAATAAAATAATTTCAATAATTTGAAATATCGAGCGAGACTAAAAATATCAACTCAGGAAATACGAATCAGGATTCATTTGTCCCTTGAGGAATTATAAAAAAAAAATGATGATATTGCAGAATTGCATTTGTTAACCAAACTCTGTCCATAATAAATACATTAGAATCGTTAGGGCGTAAAACAGAGCTATCCCTGAGATCTCGTCAGTTTCTTTTAAGCTTTATTATTCAAAGAACATCATCCATTATTTCATTCAAAGGATAGCTCATAAATCGCAAAAACTACAAGGCAGTACAACAACGCAATTGCGGCACATAACACAAGAATCGAAGATACCAGATGGTATAAATAAATATGGTTGGATAACGGACATCATTTGAATTTTTTAAAGTCTTTATAGTCTAACAAGCGTATTCCCTCCCCTTCGTGAGTAGCAAGTGGAAAAATAAAAGGAGAGCTAATAAATCATATAGTCACTATAAATACTAGCAGAAAGAAAATTCACAAGTGATTATTGTAAGTTAGTCTTTAAAACAAGATGGAAGCATCTGATAATTTATCAGGTGATAATTGAGTTGATATTTTTAGTCTCGCTTGATATTTCAAATTATTTAAATTATTTTATTTTATTTTATATTTTATGTTCAAAATTTCGGCTTGTGACTCCATAACAATTATATGAAAATAAAATCCACGTATCTAGTGAAAATTTTTTTTTTAGTTCTCTCAATTAATTGAATAATCATATTTAAATAGAGTGAGTTGATTATCCATCCGGAATTTTACATGCTGTATACAAAATAAATAAATACGGAAATGAATTAAAGAGAAACGCGTAGCGGCTGTGCAAATGGGATTAAGTGGCTATTTTTAATTGGTGTAAATCTCATTTGGTGATGACAAGAGAGATGACATGGTCGGTCATGTCTCTCTCCATCCTTCGAGCCGGATTGATCAATTATTCATTTTCCGGATGTCACTCATCGCATCGATTCCCCCCCCCCCCCCCTTCTCTCTCTCTCTCTTGCATTCGATCAATTCAGCTAAAAAATAAATAAATTACAAAAAATAAAATATTAATAAAGAGAGAGAGAGATTATTTCATCAAAATTTTAATGTGATTTTAAAATACGAATTGAGCTACGTATTTACACCTAAACTATTCAATATATAGTGTAGTTAGTTATTTGCATTGTTCAAAGTTGGCAGAAAAAGTTTAAACCTATTCATTATTGTGCCGGCGGGTCTGGTGGCCGGAGAGAAGAGGATGCCACCGAGATCAGAGTCAATAAGCAAGGACAAGCACTGCTGAATCTTGGATAGGTGCCTCCGAGAAACGAGAGGATTGAACGTCCGCCGGAAGCCATCGATTCAAATTATATTTGTAAATCTAGAATTGAAACGCTCTTGGCAGCCGAAAATGACAAAATTAAAATAAAAAAAAAATTTTTTTATTTCATAAAAATTATAATTAGATTCAAATTTATATGTTGACAAAACGGGCTTGTTAGAGATTTGTTTGTATATTGCGTTCTTTTAGTGAAGATCTTTAGAGCCTTGAGTCCGATGTGCTGCCCCCTCCCCTTTCTCTGCCACTACCCATCTCTCCTTAAGGGTGATGTAGAAAGATTTAGTAATATATTCTACTTTTTTTTTTATTGGAATGTGATTCTTAAGCAATCGTTCTCTCCTACAATTCTCCTTTCTTTTTTTTCCTATTCCTTCGTCCTCGGTGTTACCTATTCAAAATTTCAATAATTAACTTTACGTATTTAATATTATTTTGCATTAATTCACAATTAAATGCCATGCTTTGTTTATGCAAGCAGACATCTCTCTGTTGATGTGTTCTTTAAATATTAATGTAATTCCGACGTGTTCTCTTTGTTCTTATATAAAACCGATTGATCGAGGGACATATAAGGACCGATGAATTTCTATTCTTAAAGGACTATTTTAATCTCCTCTCAGTCAAAGACTAATTACAAGCTATTTTTATTTATTTTTTTTCAAGAGGCCTTTCTTGAATTTAGGAAGTTTCTGCGTAATTGATTTTAATTGATGTCTAACTAATTATCGGCAGATGTAGATTTGCCCCTTTCTATTTATCAAGAGCTTTTTTCTAGTTTCCATTCAAATGAAAAATGAGAAAGAGAGAGAGGGAAGGCCAATTCAAAACGATATAAATATATAGGAAGGGCTTTAAGAATCTCGAGATCTCTCCTTTCTGGGGCCGGGCGCGGTTAATTTATTTGTTCTAAACAATATTTTTTTTTAAATTCATTTAAAGTCATTTTTAGGATCAGAGCCCATTTTGACTCTATATACAAAATTATATATAGAAAAATTCATATCGATGGCTCCCGGCGAAAGGTCATTCCGCTTGTTTATCCAGCCACCTATCCGCCCCAAAATAGTATAAATTTTCAATCAAATAATTAGAGTTTGTACTCTCAAGAACGAAAGAAATTTACACACACACAAACACACAAATAGTGAAAATGCCCCCGATGCATAACTACCAAAGATAAAAGCGAAAATTTAAAAAAGTTTTACTTTGATATTTTATAGGTTTTTTTTTTATTTAGCCATTGGCCTTTACTTTGGCCATACGTGTTCGAATAATACAAAAAATAAATTTATAAAAAAGATGTATAAAACATACAAAATATACATTTAAACAAATTATATTTGATATATTTTAGAGTATTTATTTGCCCATGATATGACAGAAAATAACAAACAATTCATTATTTTTTTTATTTATTTGTTTATAGTCCTTCGGTTTCCAAGACCATTTGTTCTTTTATTAACATATGTATATGAATTTATTAATGAAATAATGGTCCGTTAAAAGTCTTGTTCCTCGGGGCCACCCATCCGAGCAACAGCAGCGTTTGTCCTTGCTTAGTTTGAACGATCTTGGTGGCTCTTCCTCTTCTTTCCGGCCAGGTCATTAATTATTAATGATGCAAAGGATTCTGGCTGGATAATGTTGAATTCGGGATTGTTGCAGCCAAGAAGAAAACAAACAACAAACAATTTTATTATTTAATTAAAATTTTTTATTCTTCTTATTTGACTGCAACAATCCCGAACACTTATTTATTAATGAGAATTAAATAAAATTGTTAATGTTTTTTAATGGAAATTATATGCCTGATGATAGTTATCTAAATTACCGAAACTGCATGTTTCGCACAGCAGGCTAGTAAATTTAAACTTTTTAATATACATCAAAGTGGTGAAAAAACTAAAACATAGACATAACCTTAAAATATAATGGATAGTTATTCAGTTCAAAAAGTTATTAATATCAGATAAAAATTTTAATATTGTGTTTTCTAACTTTTTTAATATGTGTATATTTTTTTATTTTCTTACTCCCTTCCGGAGAGGGAAGTTTCGATATTTTGGAAGATGAATTTTCATTTTCTATTTTTTCACTCATAAAATATCTTATTTAGTTTTCAATTTTTTTTTTTACTTTTTCTTACCTAAATAATTATGTAATATATATAGTCTAGCAAGAAAAATCGATATCGATATTTCAACGGAAATATACATCTTTAAGTTCCCAGAATGGAAAAAAATCGATTTCACTTTGTGTGTGTGGGTCGTATGTAAACTTCGAGGCACAAATTTCATATTTAAGCCACTAAGTACGCTTTTGCATGAGACAGCAAGGTTTTCAATAAAATCGATTAAAGAATACTATTAATTTTTAGTTTTCACTTTTTAGTTTCTTTTGATTTTCCTAAAATTTGATCTAATCATTTTGATTAAAATTTATATATAATTTTTTTTTTTTAAATTTTTTTTCGTATTGTATATTTTTGCTGGTGGACGAAGTGACCAGAAAATATATATATATATAAAATAAAAATAAATTATTTTTTAGATGATCTTTGAAATGTACTAATCTATATCCGCCCTAATAGTCTACAAAAATTCATTCGATTAATTATTCTTTGAACTAGTGTGGACGAAGGAAATTTTCACACTCGCATACACATAGGGAAAGAAAAGCAGACTGGCACACACACACATCTTTCCAAAAAGTACTTAAATGGGCTTAGAGGACATCAAAATATATTTTGGTAGTATCCATTCTGTTTTGGCCCCTGAGGTTGAAGGTATTGACATCGTCAATATTGATAACCTTCTAATCCAAAGGATGTTGGTTCAGATCCCACGCAGTCTGATGAAGTTTATTTAAATCAATTGAATACCAAATAAATATTCCTGGATTATATATAACTATATATATCGATTTAAAGTCTATATGGCTTCAAATGCCGAAAAGACAAAAAACTCAGTTTCGATATTTTTTGCGATATATATAATATATTATATAGGTATTATTATAATATATAACTTTACCTCTCTAACTTTTGATTAATTGGCAAAGTTATTTAAAAAAAAAAAACAACTATTTAAGTTATTTAAATAATGGTTGTGGAGGCTAAAATTTTACAGCTTGAGGGTGAAAAGAAAATGCATCAGCCTCTGTTATGATAAAAACTGTTTTATTTCACCCTTACGAGTACAACATTTCAGCAACAAATTTTACCTGAGTAAGAAATCATTTATATACAAAATTTTTTTTTGTTTTAAGTAACATTATAAAAGCACACATACCATGCTTGGATGATAGAATTATAACGCCTGAGAGATCTGAAGAAGGCATAATTTATTGTCGAATCGTTGTTCTCGTAAGTGTAAAGGTGAAATAAAAATAATCTTTATCATAACAAAGTCTGCTGAACTTTCTTTTCAATCTCACACTAAAAAGCACCAAATAGCTTGCGACTGTTGTGAATTTAAAGATGAATTCAAAAAACGCATAAATGATTCGTCATATATACATGTATAATATTAGAGCCTACACAATGAATATTTTTTTAAAGGAAATTTTGGTGTCGGAAAGGAAATCCTATTCAAAAGTTAATCAACCCAATCAAATTCCTTGCCGTTAGCATGGATATTAACTTTATATCTTTAATGATAAAAAAAAATAGAAGAGGAATTTGATATCGCTGATAACGATTTGATTGGAGCGCAAAAGTTGCATGCAAATGGCAAAAACAGCCAGCCCCCTGGCAGGGATTGGATTCTTGCCATCAGCATCATCCCTCACGTTTTATTTTAGAATAATTACAAAAAAAAATCTTAATCAACAATCCAAGTTTAATTTGAATTTTCATATAAATTTTTCTCTTCGCACTAATCTTCATTTTAAGTAATAAAATAACTTTAAAACATTTATTGCTTATTAAAGATAGAGTATTATTTCATGCGAACTTATTTATTCATTTATGCTTATTGAGGGTTAGATATTCATATTAAAGAAATATTGAAAGATTTTTTTAAAAAATTTATTCTTGGCTTTTGGTATAACTTTATATTCCAAAGAATGAAATAAATTTAATGAAACAATTGCTCATTGGGAACAGATGCTCCTCATGCTAATGGAACAGTGGAGATATTTTTTTCGTTTTTGAGAATTAATAAATTTTTTTGGACCCAGGGAATGTCAAATGGAGGGAAATGTGTATTTCCGTTGAAATCTCAACTTCGATTTTTTTGCTATCACATTACTATCATATACCGAGGTTCTCGTTTATTTATCAGAGGTACTTTCGTGTACAGAAACTCACACCTCAGACCCAGCCGTCCTCCGGTCGTCTGGCCATCTATCGGCACCTCGTGAAGATCTCTAACTCCACCTATATTCATTTCTATATACTAACTTCTCCTATAAATAATTCTACCCGGTCCCTTTCTACTAACCTAACCTGGGAGGATATCCTAGTTTGAGGAGGAACTCTCTCAGCTTTCCTCGCGAAGAGTTCATCAATGAGAGGAAATCCTTCTTTACGTTCCATAGGACGGGGTGTCACAGCTCTCCTCATAAGAGTTGTCTCAGGGCTCCATTGTGGTGGGATCCAGGGTTTCAATCCACGACATATTTGAATATTTTTATTTAATAAAAAAATCCCTTCTGCCCGGGATGCGAACACCAAACTCCTGTGCAGAACGGCGACACCCTATCGATACCTGCACAGAGCCCTCACTTTTTCACTAGATATATCATATTTAGGTACGTAAGAGAAAGAAAAAATAGAAAAGTGCATTTTAGCCAAAGGCAAGAAGACCATTCAAGAGCAACTAAATGTTTATTAACTTTTCGTTCAAGAAGTTAAAAAAAAAAAGAAAAAAGATGTAAAATCCATATTTATTTGCAAATGTATATTTTATTTATAAACGTTATTATCGTTATTCACTTTATAAATATTTTGGTCTCAAGTTAATAAATATTATTAATCAATTCAAATCTGAATTATTTCTCAATATCTTATAATACATTACAATTGGTGCAGTCGGTAGGAATTGAAAATTGAATTGGTCAATACATTTTATTTGTAACATTATTAATTTATTTAATAATATTATATAATATAAATTTATTATTTTTATAACGCTTAGAACGGGAATCGAAAGACTGATCTTTGTGTACATGTAGTGAAACCTCTACCTCTGTACCAAAGGTCAGGGTAAACGAAGTTTAATCTTAAAAATTAAAAAATAAAAAACGTCATCACAAAGAAACTCTGAAATTTTATTTAATCCCTTTGACTTTTTTTTACTCTTTTTCGGCATCTTGAACCATATAGATATTATATATTGTACTTGGAGACCGAGCCAATCGGGTTTTTTGTTTAATATACATATTGACGCTTCGTTAATAAAAGATTGCTTTCAAAGCTAGAATCTTTGCAATTAGACATAAGACCTAAAGGTAAAGAGACTTCGAGTGATTCGTCAAACAGAAACACCCTAAATATATTTTCCGAAAGTTGGGACCGCAATTAATTCCGCACCCGAATTAGAAAGTACGCCCAAATTCATTTCAAAATCGTTATGAGCTGAAAATTTCATTCTAATCGGTAGAGCAGTTGAATGAATTTTTCTAAAGATGAGACCTAGCACAATCAATTTCCCACACCCGAAATAATAAGTTCTCCAAATTTCAGCCTTAAAGCCGTTTTTGAGAAAAAATACAGTATAATAGCTGGTTTAATAATAGTAGATATAATATTACGAAATAATTATCGAGGGATTTATACCAATTGATATACAATTGTTTAAAATAAATTTTCATAGGTCCGCCTGGGATCCGAACCCACATCCTATCAATATTAACAATGTCAATATCTCTAACTTCTCTGTCATTTGAAAAAAGATATTTATTTATATAAACAACATTTTCTAAGAAAAAAAACCAAAAAATAAACATGTCTTAAGGGATATTCATAGGGTGTACAGTATGGTTAGCCCTGGAGAAGAAGACAGGCAAAGGTTTCCAAATACGGTGAATTTTTTTTTTTAATAATAAATGTTTAACGAGATAGCGTTATTCTAACATCGGGTAACATAGTTGGTGTTATCGTCGTCGTCCTTGGTCTCCCTTCCCTCTCCTCCTTGAGTGGTGTTGGTTTGTTTGCGAACGGGGGCTCGAACCCCGGCCATCCCCCTCACTCAATCTATTCTATTCAAATGTTGGTTCTTCGCCGATGGGAAATGAGAAGTTAATCGCAGTTCCTCTTGACTTAATTAAATTTTCTGTCTCTATTCATCTTCATCCACTTCCCCCTTTTACTTCAAAATTTGCCCCTGAGGCAAAATAATTAATTTTAATAACCCCTTGAGAACATTCATCTAATTCTCTTATATGTATAAAAGAGAGAAGAGAAGGTATTCATATTTTCTTTTAAAATTTTCTAATATTGGATTTTTATTATAAAAAAGGAAAAATGGCAAAAATTTTTAATAATAAAATAATGTTTTTTTTTTTTTTTTTTTTTTTTTATAATAATTTTATAAATTTCCATATAACTAGCTGTGCGTTACGCATTCGGCGGAAAAAACCTATTCAACTATTTTCTTTCTTTTTAAGAGAAAATCCATATCTTTTATAATCTCAACTCCACTCCATTAAAAAAAAAAAAAAAAAAAAAATTTTATTTTCCAAGTCGCGATGAAGGTTTCGACTTGTGACCGAAAGGAAATTCCTTGGATCTCGTTTTTCACTGGACATCATCCAGCGTCGCTGAAGCCGAAGTAAATCAGCGTCTTTAGAGAGCTGGCGCATTGAGCTCTTCTCCTCTTTGAAGCGATTTGAATATGCATTTTGGAGAAGTTTTATTAAAATAATTCCATAGTTAAGATATGATATTCAAATTATTTTTCGTTCCTTCTTCTTGGAAAATGCAACAAATCAATTTCTATTTTATGCTATAAGCTACATAACCATAGTCTTTTCTAGTTGAAGTAAAAATTTATGAATGGTAAAAAATTAAAATTAAAAAAATAATTTTTTCTGCCTCCCTTTATTTAAAAAGATGATATTTAAAAGTAAATCTTTTTTTATTGTTTAAAAAAGTGTCACTCATGATTACTTTGTTGATAAATCAAAATTTTATTAATTTAATTTTGATAACAGAATATTTTGGTATTATCAGAAATGAAAACCTTGTAAAAAATTGATTGATTTATAATTTGAATGACGTTTTGCCATAAAAGAGAATATATATATATACTTATAAAAAAACTGAAAATTTATAAAAAAAATTTTTGTGTCTTTCGGCATTTGAGGCCATTTAGACCCCGTCCTTATTTATTTCTATTAATTGGTACTCAATATAAATTAAATAATTTTTTGTCACTCAGGACGGGAAGCAAACCACTGACGTTCGCTACTTGAAGCGAGACCTCTAGCTCCGCACAAAAGGACAAAGCATTTTTTTATATATTATAAAGTTTAATGTCCCTGTGTGTGTTTAGTATCTACATGGTAACCATGTTATTTCTATTATTATATAGTATTTATTCTTTAATTTTTACAAATTTCATTTTTATACCCTTATATATTCAATTATTAGATGTACTGATAATTGGACATTGACTGGATTTCTGGACAAAATAAAATCTTAATTTTAATTGTTTATATTAATATATTGTCGGTCAATTTCTACGTCCTTCCTCAAGCGCCAAAATTCAAGCCTCATAAGTAGAACTTGCCTTATGCTAAATTTCAAAATTTCATTGCCTTGTAACCTTTTTAAATATTTATTTATATAAAATTATAATATTGAAATGGATTTTTTATGGATTAAGCAAAAAAAAAATTAATTTATACTGTTTATAAATTATTATTGTTATATCTTTTATTATTCCCCCCCCCCCCCCCCCCCCCCCCCAAGGGGGAAAAAAAACAATTTTTTTATATTTTTAAACCTTTAAAACACGGGGGGGGGGGGTGGGGCCCCGGCGGGCGGGGGGAAATTTTTTTAA
>JAAAKE020154825.1:0-12435 GCA_010014785.2 Anisolabis maritima
CATCTTCAGTTTGTTTCTGATGGAAGAGGCTATAGGTGCATAGATAATCTGAATATTACGTATTCGATTGTTAAAGATGATTATAGTGCTATATAACAGAACGAAAAATTTTATCAAAAATTTTACCAAATTATATATCACTATATTCATCTTTAATAATCGAATACGTAGTATTCAGATTATCTATGCACCTATAGCCTCTTCCATCAGAAACAAACTGAAGATGGATAAATAAATTTTATCCGAAACGTCTCAGGGGACTTTTATTATATATATTTATTTTATTTTCGAGAGGCTTATTTGTATTTGGCTGCCTGCGCTTATTTCCTCTTCGGCTCATTTTTCAAATCAAGAATCATGAAAAAAAAAAAATATCGGATCATCAAGTTTCTCATTGAATAGAATTTTCTTTCCACATCAATATCCAGTTATATATTGATTTCCTCCGTCCCAGGGAACATGCAAGTAACAAATTTTAATTTTAAATTTAATTAAAATATCCCCTAAAACAAACATTGATCGATTTCTAAATTTTATCTCTCATGCCTTGTTATTAATTTTTATTTCGTTCATGCTTTTATTTAGAACAGAAAGAGAGAAATTTCTCGAGTTATTATAAAATAACATGATGAATACTCTTAACCTTATTCAATCCTATTTAACAATATTTCCACGTTTCCTTTTCTCGCCTTATTTATGACCTAGATATAATTTATCGTATTATTCAACAAAGATACATATAAATATAACTTTCGCTTGAATCTTTTTATTTGAATCGTACGGCGACATTAATCTTTGATTGTCTAAATAGAGCCGCAGATGTTTTAGGTGGTGGTGAAAAGAGAAAAATTCCGGAAGGGGGTGAAAGGTCGTGTCGTTTTTTCTTTATCGAATTGGCAAGAATAAATTAAAACACGATTTTAAAATGCCAGGGCCTGTCGAACCAACCTTGAAAGAGAGAGAAGGAGAAGCTCCTTTGAATTAAACAAAAAAATAAATTTCACTTCTTGACAAAAGTTAATGATATATGCTCTCATTTTAGAAATTCTTTTGTCATATGTAGACATCTTGAATGGAATGTATGTTGTTTCTGTGTGTGTGTGTGTGTGGCCTTGCCTTAAAGAACCCTTTGAAGTTGATAATTATTAAAGACTAGTAATTGGAAACACTCTTTGTTTTTATTTATTTATCCGGTACTATATATATATATATCCTATAAAAAAAAAAAATGGATTCTCGCTAAAAAATAAAAACGAACTTTCGTATGGAAACGCATTTTGCAAGGAAATGATCTTCCTCTAAGCTTTAAAACCTTGCACTCAATCTCAATCTCACTTAAGCGATAGCGAATTGATTGTATCAGAATAAAGGTGAGAGGGAGATAAAAAAAAATATATTCAACATTTACCCCATTTCAGAAGAAGAGAGAGAGAAAAAAGTTTGCATACGTTATTTTTTTTATTTTTCTTCTTTCGCTCAACGTTAGATAATTATTTTTCTTCTCTCTTTTTTTTTTTTCTAAACAAATTTGTAAATAAAAAGGTAAGAAGAGTTGAGACTATTTAGCCGTGGGTGTGCGTTTTGTCTTCTTTCACATCCATTACTTTACGATCATTAAGCCCTTCTTGATAGATTACCCTTAATGAAATGCCTCACCGTTTCACGTCTTTATATATTTTGTTTATCATAAATCAAACAAATACTTTTTTGAAATTTTTACACATTTTGACAGGCGTGGCGCGCGGTATTTTGATTAAAATCCGGCTCAGGTAACTAGTAAAGCACGCAAGCTAATGCAATTAATTTGCTGGACCTTGGGTTGGGGGTGGATGGCCAATAACGTTGATGGCGCCTCGCCCATATACAAGTCAGAAAGCATATAATATATCCATCCACCCCCAAAGCAGGTGAGGCAACGCCCTGGTCTTGCGTGACCCACCCCCGATCGATCTCTACCCTAAGAGACGACTCTTTTTACCATCTCCTTTTAATAGTTCCGCCCACCCTATGTTTGTTTTATAGATGCTAGCAAAAATTAGAACTTCGATTTATTAAAAATTCATTAGCCAAGTAGAGGGTAATTTTGCCCTTGGAAGTAGCAAAAACGCTTCAGGCTCCATTTAGCTGGAAATATTTCCTAAACACCTTAACGTATTTTTTAAGGTGATATATCGTTATTTTTAAGGAATATAATTTCGGGACTAAAGCGATTGTCCGCCTGATTGATTAGCCATCAGCTTTGAACCATAATTGCAGGTATTAATATTACTGTCCAATCATCCTATAATCCTAATATGGTATCAGTGATAACGGCCTCTCTCTTCATAACCATTCATCCGTGAAATTCTTTTTATATCAAAGAATTAATCGTTCTCTAAAAGGGTCCGAAATTTAAATAAATCCATTGTTGTTAAATCGAGGAATTAATTATTTCACCATCTCGGTTTGATTAATTAATATTATTTTGAAATCAGAAATGTGTGAAAAGAGAGGAAGCCAGCCAGTGGGTTGGTTGCCTCTCTCATCGAGTTCGTTGATTCCTAAAATTTAATAATATTTTGTCTACTTGTAATTAAACAAAAATTTTTATATATTCTGAAGACATATAAACTCCGAGGAGCACAATCAGACCTATGTACACTTTCTATATATTTGTAAATTACATGTAATAAAATAGCCCCCTTCCACGATGCAGAGCTCTTGCTTCACATACCAAAGTTAGTGAATCGCTTCCCGTCCTGAGCGACAAAAATTTATATTATATTGGCTATCAATTGGTATAAATACATAATTAATTAAAGCGAAACGTTTCACATTTTGGAAGTTTTATTTCAATAGCCTATTGACTGGCTGCCTCTCCTTTCACAAATATCTGACCTACGGACAGCTCTCTATCTCATCCTGAAGATTTATTTTAAAATATTTTATCTTAAGATAATCTCTTTTGATAAATGCCCGGCAATTCAATGGCCATCCACCATCGAACCATAACTTTTGTTATTAAAATATGTTGATTAAATTTCTAACTAAAAATTACATTAAAGTACTCCCTCCCTTCAATAATTAAGATTATAAAAAACTAAAAAAAAAAAAAATTATTAAAATCATTGAAAAAAGGAAGGCTAAGGCGTCTACCTGATGACGCAATAATGGGGCGTCGGTGAAATTGCCATTCGGCGCGCTCTTCGAAATTAACATTTTTTTTTCTTTTTAATTTTGGGCAGCCTATTTATTTAACCCAAAAGCCCAAGATTCGCGTCTCCATTCTGCCTTTGGCTGACTTTTTTTTGGAATTCTTCAAATATTATTTCAGATGGAGTTGGAAGCATTAATTAAATAAGCTTCTCTAATTGCAAACAAGTAGTTTTGTAATTGAATTTGTTTGCCTGTCCATTAAAACTTGCACATTAATGAACAAACCCCTCCTCCTCGTCCCACTGGCGACCGCCCTCCCCTCTTTTTTAATGATTTTTCCTTGGAGTGAGTGAGTGACCTTTCCACTCTTCATCTTCGTCTTCACCTGATATAAAAGAAGAGTGTGGAAAGTTCATTTGTGCCCTTTGAAGAGCGGTCCCTCTTCTTCTTCTCTTTCGTTCTCGTGATATCAGCGACCTTTTCTTCGGCTTGTTTGCTTTCTGGGGGGAGGTTAGGTTAATCCATCAGCGTAGAATTCTCGCTTTTTTCCAATTGGATTGGGTGGAGTTCTTTTTTTGAAACACGCCTTCTTATCACAATCCTAATAAATCCCCCAATATATTAATATTATTTTTATCTATCTCTCTATCCACTCTATTTCTATTCCAAGATTCCAGCAATCTATTCTAATCAAATTTTGATTTTCCAAAGCACTATTTATCTTTTCCGGATTACTTTGTTTTATTGTTGATATTTCCGTGGATGATTCGACAGCAGAATGACCGAACGTAAATTAATTCAACGTCTTTCATCCATCATCCTGCAATGACGCAAGAAAATAGTGGCTATAAGACGAGACATTTCTTATCTAAATTCATTTTTTTTTATTTTAATACTAATATTTAAATAAATAAATATTTATTAAATTGGAAATTTTGTCCAACTTTTCGAGTTATTTATATATTCATTCTCAGATTGCCAATTCAAATTTGCAACTTTGATCTAATCAAACAACTAGAACGGATTTAGGTCATAAGACATTAAAGCAATGCAGAACATCTGTTTATTAGTAGAACTTGGATTTAGTATCTCCATCAGGAATTAGAAACTTTTTTTTAAGATGATAATAAATAATTATTTTATTATCTTTTGAAATCGAAGACCATATGAATTTAGATCCAGTACTTTATTAAATATCTCTTTATAAATAATAAATTACATATATGTAGGTATTGTAAATAATGTTTAAAAGTATGTAACTAATAATATTAACTAATTAAAAAATTGCGCCAGGCCGGGGGTCGATCTCAGTTTGTACTCAAGGGTTCGACCTCCGGCTGGAGCAATTTTTTGTGATAATGAATAAATAAATTTCCTTCTTTGCAACGATCCTGGTGGCTTCATCCCCGTCCATAACGTTTACAAAATTCCATATTTGATTAGTTTTGCTTTTTTTTAAAAATATATATATATAATTTATCTAGAGATGTTAATTTTTTTTTCGAAAACCTTTAATCTTAACTCCATTTATTTTAATATTCAGATCCTTATAAATACAAAATATAAAAACAGCCAAAGCATCTGAATCTTTAAAAAAAATTAATGAGTCAATTAAGTCATTAAAGTTTTTGAAGTAAAATTTTTTTTTACGCATCTCTAGACAAATTTGATATATTTTTTTTAATTCTCTTTGTCGACTGCAGAGGCCCTTTAGAGTTGATAAATATTCTCTCTATAGTTTTTTAAATATTCAAATATTAATGGTTTTCGGCGAGAGTTTTGTTCCTCGGGGCTACCCATCCGAGTTTCAGCACTGCTTGTCCTTACTTAACATGTACAGAGTTAAAAACCCTCTTAAAAAAAAAATTAAATATATACTTTGTATGATGATGGGCTGGTAACAATCTAATATCTAAGTAGATTTCAATTTTGAAATATAATAAAATAATTAGTGATCATAATATTTAAAAAAAAGACTTGAGTTTCTAATTCCTAGGGAAATACTAAATCCAACTCCTATCAACAAACAAATAAATCTGCATTCATTTTGTCTTTTGACCTAATTCTATCCTAGTTTAGAACTAACCTAAATTGCAACCGAAATGGACGAATTACTATTGTGGTGGGGGATTGAATAAATTGGATCCAGGAAGGGGGAGATGATCATATTTTTTTGAATAAAATTTGTCCAGTTCTATTTCCGTTATTTTCTTATCTAAATAAAACCATCTCATTTTATTTGCACTATTCATATTTTTTATTAAACTTAGTCAAAGAACAGTTTTGAGGTGAAAACTCAAAGCGAATAAAAAAAATCTTTTTTTCGACTTTTGAGGATTTTTTTTCATAATGTTATCATTTTCTCTTGAATTTTCAAGTGTGTCTTTCATTTCATAAATATACAGAGAGAGAGAGAGAGAAAGGGATAAAGCTCCATTTTGTCGCTAGATAATAGGGAACTTATCAATTTACAAAAGTTAATTCTGAACCTGATTGCATATAATTGGATTTAATTCTCTCTCCTTTTTGTCCTTCTGCTTCTGATTTCCAACTATTGTATTAATTGAAGATCAAGAATTCCAATTAAGGCCTCTCTCTCTAGCTCTAATATAATACGTACCACTGTGTATGTTTGAATTGAAGCCAAATGGTCTTCTTGTGATTTTCTCTAATTTTGAACTGTTTCGTGGGGTGAGGTGACCTCTGGGGCATATGTGACAGCACGGTGTCACAATGCCGCAGCCTCACCTGTGCGTGTGTCTCATCCCACCTCTTCTCTCTCTATCTCTCTCTCCTCTAAGTACTAATTAATGTCTCGTCTAATTAGATCAGACACAAAAACTTTGCCTCGCTGCTTGGGATAATGATTTTATTTATCATACTTCTTGTTTCTTAAAAACAATTAGAGTTTGTTAAAGAAAAAAGACTTTAATAAAATATAAAACAATACCTTCTCATTAAGGTTTTTATTGTGATTCCTCTTATAAATTTAACTTCCTTTAAGAATGATTGATTAATTTGTTTTCAGAAAGTCGAGCTCCCTACAACGAATTTCAAAGGGAATTACATTTGCTTGTATATTTCGAGAGACTGGAATATTTTATGATCTCTTATCGTAAAGTTATTAAATTACATCAATTTTCAGTACTTCATTTCTTTTGAGATAAAATATTATTTTAGAAATTCTATTGTTAGGGAAAGGGGAATTTTTTGGGGTAGGGCCCGGCTTCGGCCATATATATTTTTAAAAATTACAAGTCTGTCCCATATGTATTTTTTAGGAATATTTATTTATACCAATTGATTTAAATAAACTTTTCATCGGGTTATCATTTATTGACAATCTCAGAATCTCTAACCTCTCGGCCAAGGGGTAGGGGCTGCTTTATCCTAAGGTGGTTGTAGGCTGAAAGAGCAGAACAATATATATTAATAAAAATTTCGGCTTAATTAATAAAAAGCTCAATTCGTTTCGGCTTATTTTAAATTTTATCATTAATTAAATTTATTTTTTTCATAAATTCTATTTTCGAGAACAGAAGCCAAATGACTGATTAGGCTTAAACGGAAAAAGCATTGTAACATAGAAAGGAATTCATTTGAAAATGTTTTGGAACAAGAACATAATACTTAACAATTTTTTCATAACAATACATTATAAGGTTATGAATTATTTGAATCGTATTTATATTCAGTGACTTTTACTTTGATAATAACATACAATACCTCAAAAAGGCTTCAGCTAATAGCCTTTGATAAATTAAAAAAAAAAAAACAATTAAGCCCCATTCATTCATTTTTTTTTTTTTTAGGACATTGAAAGAATAAAAACATAAATCTAGATGGAATTATTTATTGTAATGTAATTTTTCTAATATTAATCATGAGGCTCTGCTCTGTTCTGTTATCAGTGAGAAGAGAGAGTTTGAAGACGCATATGAGCAAAAATAACAGAGGATAATAATAAAAACGAGAGGGCGAATCTGTTAAAATAGAGATAACGAAATCGTTTTCCAAGTGTTTGTTAGGTTAAAGAAAAGTAGTTGGGGTTAGAGGGGGAGGAGATAAGCAACAGCCCCCGGGTAAATGAGCTTCACGATTCCCAACCCTTTTTGATAAGAAAGAGACAAGCAAAAGCAACTCAGGCTTCAGCATCCGGAAAACTCTGGACGTGAAGACCCGAGTTTCCGGCCAGAGAGAGAGAGAGACAGGACAAGCTGGAAATGGAATTAAGGCCATTAAGATGATAATATTTTAACCAATAAGAAACAAAAAACATAAATAAATAATAGTTCAAAAATGGATTTTAATAAATCGAAATTCCATATAATGAAATAAAATTCAAAGTAAAATACTAGATAATAAAAATACAATTTATTACATTCAATTTAGTTGAATAATTATGCAAAATTCCATTCAGGAAGTGCAACCCTTTGAAAGTGATTTTTTTAAAATTTCGGGAGGGTCAAATATTTTTTATTGATATTAAAAAGTTATTAAGAGGCCCATCGGGGAGCAGTTCCTCTGCCTTTTTATTTATTTTTTGAATAATAAGCATTTTTTCTTTTATTTTGTTCATAAATTTCTTCAAAATATTCTCTCCCCCATTCTTTACACCCAAGTGGCATCAAAAAACAAATTTCAACCTTTTTATTACACAAAAATGATGAGATTAAAATGAGTTTATGGGCATGTGCTTAGTTGTTTGCCTGCTTTAAGTAGATTTCGTCATCGTCGAGCAAGCATCTTCGGCTTTCACTCTTTTGAATATATTTATATTATTATCATAGATTTGACTTAGAATCTAAAATCAAGACGAGACTGATTTGAATATATCAATAAAGATAAAGAATATGGTTATGGTTAGTAATTTTTTTAACGTTACCGACCAAATTAAAACATAAAACTCTTCTTCTTTTTATCAGTTACGAAATAATTGATAGATGGCTAACAAACGAGCTTCAAACTAATTACTTAATGAGAACCAATCTCGTTAATTAAAAACATTCAAAGAAAAAAAATAGAAGAAAAAGAGAGAGAGAGAAATGGTTTTACAAAATTATGGCCAACTCGTGATGAGGCTTTAAAGGATTGAAATTAATGGATAACGCGATTTACGAGCTGTGTTGGTAGTAAGATAGAGCGTAAAGTTAACGTAAGATTTAATAATATTTGCTATTTTTTTTTCATAAACTTTAAAATAATTTCAACGATATGATAGCTAGGATATATTATTGTATAATTCGATTTTCGAACTTTTGACATTATAATTCCTATTCTATTACATTCGTATATCTTTCCCGCCATAAAGTTATTTTGTCTGGGATGAAACAGATAAGACAAAATTTCGGCTAGAAAAAAAATGTTAGCTCCTATCTTAGTGACGTTTTAAGTTTTTTTAATTATCCCTCGTCACAAAGCTGACTTAAAAAAATTTTGCTCTCTTGTGTCTCCTAATTTTTGTTTTCCTGCTTGAATTTTTATTTGACCTTTTTCTTATCTCGTTTTTGTTTTAATGCTCTTTTTTAATTTATAAACCAAAACATCTTGTAAGATTCATTCGTTTAATCCGGACTAATAGATCATTGATCATGCTCTGATTAATATCTTTGTAATGTTAATCCATTTTTATTGTTCTGCATAATTTATATATTATATTTAATGATTAATTAAACTCTTCTTGTTTTTTTTTTTTTTTTTTTTCAATTATTAATGATCGCGCGACTCATTAATTTGTGTATTGATTTTTTTTACATTTTTTTTTCTTCTCTCACATTTTTCATAAAAAAAAAAAAAGCTTGCAAATTCTAAAATTTTAATTAAATAATTGGTTAAAAATAAACATTTTCGTTCTTCTTGGTTATTAATTAGTTAATTTAAATAGAGCATATTTTCTTTCTTCATTAAACATCCCGTCAGTTTTATTAAAGAAGAAATTTAATTTGGTTATATTAAATTTGAGTTTAAAGGAAAATCCCACTATTTTCTTATGTCTAATAAGAAACTTCCCTTTGGCGAAAGAAACATATTCTTTTTTTTTTCGTTATAAGAAATAATTAGGATGCGATTAGCAGTTAAGTGATAATGCTGAGTTGAAGGCATTCAAATCCACATCCAATTTTAAACGGGAACCCACCTCAGTCTGATTCCCTGAAAGTAACCTCAACGAATCAACCCCTGACAAATGACTGAAGAGAGGTAGATAAGAAACTCGGACTCTTTAATTAAAATTTTAGGGAGCCTTGAGGAGACGGGATTTTTCTAAAGTCGGTTTCTACACTTATTTTAAACAGAAAGACACGACATTCTTTCTTAAATCTTATTGACATACGAAGTCTTGCCTAACGAGATGGTTAGTAATACAAGAACGTGGACGTGTAGTACCAACTAGTGCCTTATGAATGAGAAGAAATTCCGCTCGTCGTAAGAGTCAATATTTCGCCCGAATGCCAGCTCGTAGTATGAAAAATTCGTATAAATGTACACTCGTTGTAAGAAGTACTACTATAATTTTTTCTCCGAGAGGGGGGGGGGGGGGGGGGCTGTTATTAAAAAATAAAAAGCATCGGGCATGAACGAAAAAAGTATGTGGGATTTTATCTTTTCAAAACACCCGTTGATTTTCAGGAAACTTAGTAGTTATACCGGTTAATTTTAGACATATTTCCCAGTATCAATCATCTAGTAGGTGAGTGTCAAGGCCTCCCTCCCTTCGATTCAGCAGGTGGGATAAAATTTTTTGTTCCATTCCAATTACGATATCGTCCTCCCTGCCCCAGTTACGTCACACCCCGATTGTAACCTTGTTCCTACCTATGAATCATTCATTCAACATGCACCAAACTTATTGCAAAATAAATATACTCATTGCATCTTTATTCATTCGATGCATGTACATTCGGATTCTATAATATTATGAAATGTCAGATAAATGACGTCATTTACTGATAATTCCAAAACACCGTTAATAGGAAAGGAGTATGAACTTTAATGTGGGTATGATGATGTCATTTTTTTTCTCTCTCTTTTCACCCCATTAGCGGAATTACTCGTTATTTTAATCTTTATGCAAATTCATCCAACTTTTTTTTTCATCTATCATTTTAACAATAATAATAATAATAATAATAATAATAATATAAAATTGCATTCAATATTGGTTTTTTATTTAGTCCGTAAACTGTTTAATTAGCAATTGTGCTTGCAGTTTGCTGATGAATTAATTCAAATTCATCATTTATTCATAGATTGTTTTAACAATCTATTGAATTTAGTCAATATGTCGCATGAAGTAATTGCCTGGCCTTAGCTCAACCCTAAACTCAAAGCCCATTTGAGTTTCTAATTAATTCCTGCTCTGCTATATAAAGGAACGTAACAGCACCACATATGCCAAGAGCTTATTCCCATATATGGGCTACATACACACTTACTCTTACCCTGCCTTACCTTTTCTTAATCATGCCTCACTTGGTTGGGCGTTCAAAATCATCATTCATACATCGAACTTGTTCTTTAAATTGCCTTATTAGCTGGTTTTAGAGACTAATAAGTAGCTAGACAAGGTGTACTTAGTAAATCGAGTTATTATCTAGAAATTGTTATTTTAAAAAAAAAGTTTCCTTTTAAATAATGCTTTTTAAAGTCTTTTCGACATCTGAGGCCACATAGATTTTAAACAATTTTATTATTTATTATTTACTATATTAATTTTCATATTTTTTTATTTAGACCAAATGGTTTGGTCAGGCGATGAAAATTTATTTATATCAATTGAACCAATTGCCTGGATTATAAGTATCGTAATAAATTTACTATTACTAAGTTCATATGGTCCTCAGATGACGAAAAGACTAAAAAAAGGCTCGAGACTAATAATTTTTTTTTTTTATTTTTTTTTCGAAATTTTAAAAATATAACACTATAATAATTGGTTTTATCATATATTTGTTTTGATTTTCTGATTTTAGTAATAAATTAAATATTTCTTATGTTTTTCTGTTACCTTATCTAAAAACACTAATCCTTTAAAGAAAAATACTTTTTATCATTTTATTTTTGTCATTAATTGAGGGAAGATAATTTTCCTTATTTATTTCACAAAAAAGAAATTATAAAGGGCAAATGGAAGGGGTTTCTCTGAAATGTTTATTTTGGATAAAGGTTGTTGTTAATGTGAGCTCGATAGACGCTAGGAAGACTAGAAGACCTTTTAAAGAGCCCTTTGTTCCCATTTAACAAAGCCGATGTTGACCTAACACGGAAATTAGAAACGACGACACTGACATCTATTGTCAATTATGTTTTTGCACTAAAAGGCTAATGAAACTTTTGAACAAATAGCTAAACTCTTTTATTCCTTTTATTTATATTTATTATTAGTATTATTATATTAAAAGATAAATAATTGGATTAATTTCTGGCCGAAATTGCATTCCTTTGTTTATGCCGAGGGAGTTTTTGGCAAGACCACGCACATTCAAGGTTTTCTTCTCGTTGAAAAGAGGTGGTTGACTCTTTCGATTCTACTTCTTCTTTGTCCGAGGAGACTTGAACGTCGTCGTCCATCCATTGCATTGGAGTCACGCCACTGCCCCGGGTTGAATCAACTCTTCTATTAACCACGCAACATAAATTTTATTTCTCTCTGTTCTCTCTTTCTATCCTGCCACGCGCGAAAGATTTCCATGAGAGAGAGAGAGAGAGATCATTACGCGGAGAGGCGGCCCATGTAATTCGGACTACGAATGAATCGATTTCCTATTTTAATCCCATGGGTTAAACGTCGGCCCAATGCAAGTGATTAGTCCTGGATTTTAATGATCATGCAAATTGGATGAATGAAATCACAACTATTGGCACTGTTTCTTAAGCCCCTTTAACAAACATCCCTTTAAAATTTCTCAATATTTTTGGAAAATTTCACAAGTTAAAAAGTATTTTTTAATTAATTCATTGCCCAGACCAGGGGTTAAAACTCATTGGAAAACCTACCAAAAAATTTGACAACGATGTTGTAGAGTTTTTTTTTTTTTTTCTTCAATTACACCTAAACCTCGTTTTACACGATAGATACGTTCATCAGAATAAAGAGAAAATATAAAAAGATAATCATTTGTTAATGCGCAGTCACTTCTATAATTCGGAAACTTAAATTTTCTTAATTGAAATGAGAATGCAATTCTACGAATTTTCTTGAATTACATATTTTTTTTATAATTATAATTTTGGTTGGTAAAAATGAATACAAATTGTATGGAAAAAATTATTTTGCAATTCGCGTTAAATATTCCCATATAT
>JAAAKE020154836.1:0-12434 GCA_010014785.2 Anisolabis maritima
AATTATATAAAGAATGTAAATTATTAGAAAATGATTTTATAGAAAATTCGTTTTAATTTTCTTCTATTATTTTTCTAATAGCAACAATTTTCTATTAAAGATCCAAACACTTCTTAAAATGGGAGTGGAAAAATAATTAATTAACGTGAATTTATTATTTAAAGTTTGCTTAAAAAATTAAAATTAAATTAAAATACATTACATGCAACCTATACATTTTCAAATGATAAAGCATTAAATTCTGAGCTGTGTCCAAGGGCCGATACAAGAAGGTATTAGAATTGGATGCGAATCAATCTGCAAAGGGACTAAAATAGCCCCTCTCCCCTCCCCAATATTTATCTCGCACCACGATTTTCTCACTGTCTACTGGCCAAATCCATCCCGATCATTGGGGGGATTTTTTAGACTTTTTTGGCAACGTAGGCCATTTAGACTCCGCCCTTAATTATTTATATTAATTGGAGGCCAATATAATTAAATAAATATTTGGCCGGGAAACGAACCAATGACCTTTGGTATAATTCTGTCTCTGCACCAAAGGACGGGACCTCAGGGATTTTTCAATAAATAAAATATTTAAGCACCTTGACTAAATAAATAGGAACCCAGGTAGCCTATACTGTCCCAATTAATTGCTTATTTAATTTATTTATAAATATTTTTCTTTGGATAAATTTGAAATGAAACAATTGTTGGTACCATTATTTACCTCTCTCTTTAGCCATAAATAAAATATATCAACATAAAAAATCTGGTGTGACAGCTCATCACTTGCCCAATGAAATGAATGATTATCTTTGAAATGTATTAACCGTTATCCCCCCGCAATAATTGTTTGAGCCCATTTTACTGTTGTACTTGAGGAGAACTTGTTGCCTCGTTGCCATGGAAATAAAATATACGTTAATATTTTAAATTCCTTTATTTGATAATAAACGAGATTTAATTGCTTATTTAATTTATTTTTATAAATATTTTTCTTTGGATAAATTTGAAATGAAACAATTGTTGGTACTATTAATTACCTCTCGAGAGCTGATATACTACCATAAATAAAATATATCGGCATAAAAAATCTGGGGTGTGACAGCTCATTACTTGCCCAATGATCTCATAGTTAAACCAGATTTTTTTTCGAGTCTCTCCTAATGCACCCTCACCAGAGTAAATCAAATTGGCTCAACAGTCCAATGAAATGATCATTCACACTGCAGAAGTAGTAAATAAAAAACAGCTGTGGGTCAGTACTTTTTTTAATCTATAATTTAATAATCTATAAACAAGCTGCTTATTTCAAATTAATATTAGTAATGGTTTAAAAATTTTACTTACTATATTTATTTCTAGATTAAATAAGTTATTAGTTTAAAAAAATATGCTCTTAATTTTTTAGCCTAATCATGATGATAAGGTAGTGAGTTTATATTCAAACAACAAACGAGCACTGATGACGTATGATTAATAATTGCCAGAATAGTTAGATAGGGTGGTGGGATGCGTCACTTGACAATGACACGCTCCTTTCTTTCTCTCTGGTTCCGTGTGTGTTTTGTTAAATAAAAAAAAAGTAGAAAAAAAACCAGGGGCTCATCTCATCTCATCTCCTCTAATGCATTTGATGATGGAGCACAAAGCGATTGCGATTGATAAATCACGTTAATCGATGGACCATTAATGGGGGCGGGGGGGAGGAGGAAGACCGACTAACCGACCTTCCATTGTGTTTGTTTGTCCTTCTCTCTCATCTCATAATGGACCAGGAATGTCGGTCGGTGGTCTCATCTCAAATGAATGAATCCATTCTCTCGCCGCTTGGTCGGGTGATAATTTTTTTTCACATTTCAAAGCGCATTTGGGTCCATTCAACCTTTCAGGTATCTAAGACCTCCTCTCCGAGTATCCAATAATATAAATAATTTTCAAGAGTTACCTGTTTCCCAATTCTTGATTTTTTTTCTATGATCAGTGGGGATCAAGCTCCCAAACCCCATTGTCTTTTATAAATTAAAAAATTGGGAAATAAATAAAAGAACTATTTGTCTGCCCAAATTATTTATTATCTTTGTCAACTTTTCAGGAGTTATACATCACCCACACAGATCGCTGATTCTTGCCTAAGACAATCGTCGTGTTCTCAATTCTCAATTCTCTATTTTGTTGAGAAATGATGGGGCGGATAAATAAGACTAGCTCCCATATAGCAGAGAGCCTCTAGGATTAATAGTTATATGCGCTATATAAATTATAACCTCCCTCTCCCCACCCGATAAATCTTTAAATCAGGGCTTCTTAAACTTTGTCTTATGTCGATCCCCCCCTTACGCCCTAGAAAATTTTAAATGACCCTCAATATAGTAATACTATAAAATTCATTCAATATAACAATCATATATTGTAGATAGCCAAAATAAATCTATAATACATTTAAAAATTGTACCTTCTCTTTGTAAATTACATATTTTTTATTACCTCTAATAATTTATGTATAATACCAAATTTTCGCGTCCGTCTCTTGACTTCGCAACCCATAGTTTAAAAAAAGTCTTGATTTAAATATTACACCACTGTCTATGATAGGTGAAATTTTGTATATTTATTTAAAAAATTTAATTATTCTCATACATAAGAGGATAGGAGAAACCAATCAGCAGTATATAATTACCATCTTATATCATTTATTTGCAAATATTTATGTCTTTATGACTGCATTGCAAGATAAGATTCACTGACTTTGATATTTATTAGACAAAGAGCCGGCCTAATTATTTGCAAATAAATGATATTATGGTAGTCTTTGAGCGCTTATTGAATAGTTTTTGAATTAATTTAATTCCCCATTAATGATTAAGTTTCAATGAGCGTTCACGTTTTTATTTTTTTATCATAAATATTCAACAAAATTTTATGCTAAAAGTTTTTCTCTTTTTAAATAAATATTTTTATTTTTATTTTCATTTAAATAAAATTCACCATAAATAATCTAAACTTAATCATTCCTCACCGATGCCTTTTTGTGAGTGTTTGGATGGCCGGTAATTGTGCAGCTATTTAAGAAAATAATATTTTTAATATAAATTTTTTGATTTGTTCACTAAGTTTTTGTTAAAATATTAGTGGATCAATATTCCTCAATTCAAAAAATGAGAGATAATATCTATAACCTCTATTTATTAATAATTCACACATCTTTAAAGGAACTTTTCTATCAATTTTTTTCACTCCTCATTTCCTTGTAGAGCACGCGATTTATAAAGTAAAATACCCTATAATTGATAGCAATCAAAAACGGCGATTTGGTATTGTAACCCCCGCCCCTCTCCCCTCTAAGTTTGACTCCTTCCTTGGAATCTGTTCGACAGCCTAATTAAACCCACTCCTTTTTAATATTCCTGTTCACTTCGTGGCTTGTTAATGATAGGCCTGCGACAATTAAGAACCGCGCCGTGACGTCACGGAGGTCCCGCGAAAATGAAACGGAACTACGTATATTCTCTCACACGTACACATGCAGTGAGGACTCATACAGGGTGGTCTTACGATATGAGTTCCTCCATGTTAGTTAGCTTGCTAGCTCTTGCTTGCTGAATACTAATCATCAAGTCAATATTTGTTTTTACTTTTTTTAGTGTAAGTGTATACTTAAAATATACTAACTTAAGTGAAATGGTTCTTTTGTTTTTTTATTTTAACAAATCTATTCTCTTCGGGAATACAAAAAAAATTTCTTTTGTTAGTTACTTTATTTAATTTTTTTTTTGAAAGAAGGTATAGACTGCATAATAATTACCTTCACTTTTTTTTAAATAATTATATTAGAACATTCTATGTATTTTTGTTTTATCTGCTGGGGAAAAAATACGAAGAAGTTTAATATTATTTTAGAGCTAAATTAATTTGAATTTTCCGTCACAGGTTGCAACCTCTCCGAAACTTTTTCCTTTCAACATTTGAATTAAATTTCGCAACATATATCGTTTTCATTCGAATATTTAGATAATAATAATTTTTAAGCATGAATTTTAAACAACAATTTTTTCTCTACAATTGATGATGTGTTTGATTTAGTAGCGGAGTCAGTCAAGATTCATGTAAGCCCAAATAAAATTTTTTTCTTACTTGTAGATACTTGTAGTTAGTAGTGGTTTTTTTTTTGTTAAAAATAAGTGGCGTATTTAGGATTTTGGGCTCCACCCTTAGCCTTAGAAAAAATTGCAAAAATCGACATGAAAATTTAACAAAAACATCTCCTTTCAGCTTTGGCACCAAAGGTTTCGTTTCATTGCTACAATCTGTCTTAAACTTCCCTCAATATATATATACGTTGTTTTATGTATCTCAAAAAAACAAATTCTCTAGGATAATATTTCGTCATAATTACACATAGCCTATAAGTGACTGAAGATGGGCGAATAAATTTTGTCTAAAACGTCACTTCAACTTTAGCATCCAAAGGCTATGTTTCATTTCTACAATCCATATACACCTCTCATTAAATAAATTTTATCGTTCAGAACGGGAAGCGAACTAACTTATATCATGAAGCAAGAGCTTTCAGAAATTCTCTTTATTATTTATTTATTTTTTTTTTTGGGAGAGGAGTGAGGGGTGAAACTGCCTTCCTGAATACGCCACTTATTTAATTACATTTTTATTCTAAAAAAGATCAAGACTTACGAAAATAAACTACTTTTATTGTGAACAGCTAAATTGAAAAAAAATCTTTTCTTATTATTGTAGAATAATTCTTACAAGGACAAGAAATAAGCTAAAATCAATTAGTTATTAAACCACATCAATATGCTCTGGCAAGAGCGTGTTAGGTTTAATAAATACAATTTAAATACTTCTAAATAATTTGATCATTTGGGTTGCCTATCTTCCAGAAAGCAAAAATAAACGAATGGTACTTATTTCAAGCTTCTTTTCAATGATTAGAAAATAATTTCATTTCATTTCATTAAAAGTCATTAAATTAAAATACTTATTTTAAATAAGTACCTTCTTCAGTATACATATTCAAGCGTAAAATTCCCTTTTAAAATAAATCTTTAGTATTTAATTTTATTTAAGCTTCTTGAAAAAAAAGTGTGTTATTTATTAGTAACTTAAGGCTATGTAGTTGTCTGGGCGTTAATTGAAAGCATCAATTTAGTCGCGTCTCGATGCTTGTGGGACACCCGGTGTCGATGGGCGAATTAACACGCAGCAAAGCAACCAGGTAACCGGCCCGGCCCGATGAGGCCATCAGGAGGGACATCCATCAAACCAAACTAATTTTAAATTATTTTCGAATAGATACATCACGACTCTACAACTCTCTCTCTCTCTCTCTCTCTCTTTTTCTTTCGTTCGTTCTTCTGGCTAACCACCTTGAGTTGCTGTGTTGTTTTAAAGTGAGCTTGATGGGTGACCACAACACTAAACATGCATAATGTCTTAAATCAATCACAATTTCAAGGTCATTTAACTTGTATACTTATATCCCCTTAAAAATAAATAAATAAATGCAGGTTTCAACTGGAGAATAATCTGCCTATTTCCTTTAAATAAATTTAAATTTTTTGAAAGTCTTATTAAGATGAAATTTATTTTTAATAAAGCTATTTACACACCTTTTTCTTTCTAGAATATTCATTTATTGTCCTTTCCCAAACCGGAGGCATTTTTAATAAACTAATATTAAAGATTAAATTATTCTTTTCTCCTTTCAAGTGACGGCAGTCGTTGGCGAATTTGCTGGCCACATGTTTTTTATGCGTTTTTGAAATTATATAACATTACAATCTATATTCCAAAATTTTATTCAATTTTAATAAACCTCCGAGTACATTAGCAAAATGAATACTCACTCTACTAGTTTTTTTCCTTTAGTGGCTCTTCTTTTACTGGCACAGGACACATTGTAGAGTCGAGATCTGATATTATGGAGTGCAAAAATTCATTCGTGTTTCGTTGCTGGAAGGTAGGCAACTATTACTACAGAACTGATCTCGAGCGGCCACGCATGCGCAGTTGTTAAATCTTTCTAGAATTGATATATCTATGGTGCAATAAATTAATACCTGTTTCATTTAAAGTCAACAATATTAATTCCTTTTATTTTTACTTTTTGTAAATATTTGCTATTCTTCTCATTTAGTATCATTTCACTAACATAAAATAATTACAATCAAAAATAATAGATTTTTGGCTTCTATTTTTTTAAGTATCACTCTGTAGATATTAGACGTTGTTGAGTGCTGGCTCGTTTATCCGGGTGCCGCCCCCAACAGTCTAACCGGTGATTTGTTCCTCAAACTCGGCAGCAACAATTTCGTTAGAACAAAAAAAAGGAAACTATAATATATATATTAGATGAAAAATATTTGTGTAACTGTTGTGCAGAAAGGAAGAGAACAAACAAGGTATGCTCCAGAGGTCTAAGATTGCATAAATGATTTTTACTATTAGGTAAATCGTTTTCTAAATTCTTTAATTGAATGAGTTATTAATGGGAGGGAACAAAGTTAAAAAATAAATAAATTCCGTATTGATTCAAATGTATTTTTCCAAACAAGAAAGCTTTTCAAATAAAATTGTTCGACTGGCTTTAAATCCTTGTAATGATGTATACATTAGGCACTCTAAACGAAGAAAATAAATATATTTTTAATTTATATCCTGTGTCTGTCTATCCTCTTCAATTTTTATTTAAACAATTATCTATATAGTAGTACTTCTTACTAAGAGTACCTCTGTACGAATTTTGCATACTACGGGCTGGCACTCAACCGAAATATTGTCTCTTAGGACACGCAGAATTTCTTACAATAGGCGAGCTTCATTCATTCTCCACTAGTTGGCGCTACCCACGTTCACTTCACGAGTTCATCTTGTTTCTTAAAACGAGCTCGCTCTTAGAACGAATTCAACTCTTAGTAATAGGTATTACTCTAATTATGTCAATTGGTTTAAATAAATTTTTATTGAATTGGCTGGGATCCATATCCACATCCCTTAATTTGGTGATTCTCGGCCTTGAGAAGGAAAAGCCTACAAAGGCGGAGAGGGACAAAGCTCAAATAGGTGCGACCTTAATTTGCTAAGATTTATATGATTTTATAAGGGCGATAAATTGATTCCCAATTACCTAATAGTTTTTTAGGTGTTATTTAATCATAATTAAAGAGCAAGCCTAAAAAAAGTATTAAAAAAATATTTTTCTACAAAACCTGAAAAAAATTTATTAAATAAAAAATTCCTCTTTTCCTAGTCTATTAATTAATAAAACCTATTAACAAGTAAAGGCCAATAAAATCAATCAATCAAAAAAAAAACTTTCGCCAAAGCAAAACAGATAATTGATCAGGAAAAAGAGATTTGACCGGTGTTTGGGTGCCTCCCCTCTCTACCTTTAATGGTGTGCCTATTAGAACCAGAGATAGATGATTAATCCCCTCAGGTCAAGTGTTAAGATATTGTTTGGAACGCTTATCTAAATCAGAACAAGTCTCTCTCTATTGGTTATATATTTATTTATGATCCTTTATTAATTAAATATTATTTTTAATCAGGTGATGAATTGATTGGTAGCAAGAGAGAAGGAAGACTTAAATGGACTCTTAAATGGATATCATTTTAGAAAGGCTGAAAGGTCTTTAAAAAAATAAAAGGAAGGGAAGAAATTTTACTAATGGGAAGAAAGAACGTGCAAAATTTAGGAGTAAAAAGAGAATAAATTTTCTAATTAAATTTATGAATAGTTCAATTTTTATAAGTGTGGCCATTCTCACAATTACATAAAGTAAAGAGAAACAGGGAGTGATGTATGGATGTTGCCTTCCTCTTCCTTAAATGCAAAAAAGTTGGGGAAATGAACTTGACATTGACTCAGAGGGAGCATCTTCTGGGATTTCCAGTTTTAATTTTTGGAATTCCGAATGGGACTTTGGTAAAAAAAATAAATTCATAAATTATATAGATGGAAGCAAGAATCTCACTGAGCAGCCAGGTGATTGAAATAAAAAATTTAATTTCTGTTGCCGACGTTTCGAGTGAACCTCACCCTCATCCTCAGAGCTTACTAACAAAATTGTTATACGAATACATAAAAAAAAAAACGAATATTGAACAACTGTATACTTATAATAATTTTATTAGTAAGCTCTGAAGATAAGCCTGAAGTATACTCGAAACGTAGGCAACAGGATACACATTTTTTATTTCAATCACCAAGTTGGTCAGGCAGATTCTTGCTTCCATTAATTCCATTCCATTCCTACAATTAAAAATCTACAGCTAACTCGCACAGAAGATATTCATAATTTATTTTAAATTCTAAATAAACGAAGCTGCTGTTTCGCTTTTTCCAAATATTTTAGTACTTTAGTATTTGATAAGAGCTAATATTGAATATTTACTTTGTTATCCTGGATTATATATTTGATTAATAGCAATATTTAAAATTAATACTAATATTATTTTTCTAATAAAAATATTCACTGACGGATTTAAAAGTTTTGGAGCCCGTTGGCTCTAAATTTATAGGATCTCCTATCTATTTTATTAATTTGTATCATATATTTTATTTAATCAATTATTTTCAAAAATTCAAACGCGGATACGGGGTCTCTTGTACATCGGAGTCCTAGAAGGCGCTCATAAATTAGATATCATTTCTTCTAAAAAAAATCTTAAAGATAAACTTGAATTTATTATATTTGTGACTGTTTTTTTTTTTTTTTTATCAATAATAACAATAACAAAAAATGTAGATGAATGCCATAGTTTTATGAAGTAAGTAAACAAGACTTAGCTCAAAAGATTTATTAAAATGTCGATCTTTTCTTAAGGCCAGGGATGTTTGTTTAATTTTCGAATTCCAATTATTTGTCCAAAGGGAGCTTTCGATTGAGGTATAATTGTAACTTAGAAATTCATAACAAACATTAGGATTTGTTCTCCCACAATCAGAGTGAGTTGAATCCTCAGAGCTTACTAACAAAATTGTTATACGAATACATAAAAAAAAAAAAAACAAATATTGAACAACTGTATTCTTATAATAATTTTGTTTTATATTTTATTATTATTTCCTCATTACTAAGAAAAATGTTTTATAACATAGATTGAGGAAAGAAAGAGTAAAGTAAAGTGTAAATTTTCAAAAATTTATAACTAGAAATGTGCTAATTCCTAACAATTTCTATTTAGGTGAAAGAGTTATCTTTTAACTGGGTTCAATGGGCTCAAATCCTGCCCCAATTACTCTTTAATAAAATTTAATAAATTAAAAATTTAATTTACATTTTAATGGACAATATGCTTTATTAAAAAAATTAAAAAAAATAAACTACTTAGAAACATTTGTGGAACTAAGAAGTATTGTGATTCGGAATTTCACAAGTAGACTAGACTCTTGGAAAACAAAATTTTATTTGAGATATATACGAAATCGATAAACTATATGAAAAAAGATATTATCTAATATGCACTGAGACTATCGAAAAGCGCTAAAAATTAAATCTCACACTAGAATATTTTATTTAAGTATGTTACAAAAAAAAAAAAAAAAAAAAACCAAGTCTTTCCTGTTTCACACAATAAATAGTATATTTTTTTTTTAGGTTCTATTACTTCGAAAAAAAATAGAATCTCATGACAGAAGAAGAGAAAAAATATTTCATGAATGAGTGTATCATGCATTTAATTGAACATCTTATTAGAGTTGTAGCTTGCTTAGGGAGGGGGCAATTAGAGAGGAACCGCTAATCATGGACCACAAATGATCTCCGGCTGCTGCTTCGTTGCGTTTCCCCTTCAAAGAGTAATTGGCAGCTGAGAGAGAGAGAGAGAGGGAAAAAAACATTCGAATATTAATCATAATTCGGGGTTAATCTTTTTTACAACAACTTTCTATTCCCCTCTTCCCTCCCTCCTTCCTTCTTTGTTATTAATTATCTCACGAATAATCAATCAGTTAAGGGGAGATGAAGTTAAGGCAAATTTTGTATTGTTTGGTCAAGTTTAATGAGTTTCTAAAAGACCGTGGTTATTGCATTAGCCTTATAAGGGAGCAGGCACAGGCACAATTAAGGCCGTATCTCAGGGCTTGTTAGCAATTGTAATCAGGCCATTTGCTCTGAAGAAACATGAAAAATTCCTCGCCTCGGACGATTATTGAGTTCAATAAAATTCAAACATATTCACCTCGTGAACATAAAACAGAAACAGACCTACTGCCTTCCAGGGAGACGACGTCATATTAAAAAAAAAATGAAATAAATAACATTCTATTTAGAGCTAAATAATACTCTATTAAGATCCAAAACCAAAGCTGAATTATCAGTGTAAAAAACAGTCCCATAAATGGATATAAATTAAATACCCTACCTCAATAAAAGATGGAGTTTGAATGAAAGACCCCAGGGCCGATATTTCCTCCACAAATGATGGTACTCGGTACCCTACTCAGCAAGTACCAGTCTTCACGACTGGCCGGCTTAGGCTCTTTCGCTTTTACTCTGATGATTACGAGAAAATGAAATTTTAACCCAGAGGTTCTCAAGGCCGAGAGGGGGTCGAACATTAAATTTACCCAACCTTCAGGTGGTTGGCAAAGCTAAAAATTTTATTAAATTAAAAACCAAGATTTATTTTGTTTTTATAAAAAAATGATAGCTCAGAAAAGAATGAAAGATTAGATATAGACTTTTTAATGTTAAATTATTTTTGTTTAATCTTAGAAGATAAGACTGGATAGATGACTGGATACATATATTATTGTTTATTGTCTAATTATTTATTTTGTTTTTTAAAGTCTCTTCGGCATCTGAGGCCATATAGACTTTTAAATGATTCTCGATATATTTTAATACGATACGGATTATCCAGGCATATTTATTTACATCAAATGGTCAATTGATATAAATAAATTTTCATCGGACTGCCTAGCATCCGAACTCACATCCCTTGACTTTGAAATTTATCAATACTGATAATATCAGTATCTTTACTCTCTCGGTCACGGAGGAGGGGGGAGGGGGTGTGATTATTTATTATTTGGACTCACTTTGATTGTAAGTAAATAACAAATGTTAAATTTTTTTTTAAGTATTTTTATACTATACCTATTTATATATATGTGTTATTGTATATAATATTATTATTGTAAGAAAAAGGCGGATAGGCTTTGATCTAAAGCCGAAAATAAAGAATAAAAAAGTAAACAACAACACATTAAAAAAAAAAAGGGGGGCTATAATTTTTAGCCAAACATTGAAGAAGTCCGACAGAATAATGCGCGAAACATTGGGTCAAATAAAGTTTTTTAATAATTTTTTGCAACATATACATTTGAATCAGATATAATATTCAATAGCCTAGATTAGACTTGATATAGCATTCTTAGATTTAACAATATTTAGCAATAATTTTGTGGGTATATTTTTTGCTGGTGGACCAAATGATTCATAACCCCCGGGAGTCGAACCCTGTATCTCCAGTCTATCCGCCAATTCATCCGGCATACACGATTGTTAAATAAAGTTTTTATATAAATATATGTTTTATTGATTTCCAAAAAGGAGGGTTTGAACTCTCCTACCCCCCCCCCCCCTCCCATATATTTAAAATATAAAAAATTTATTATAATTATTATAATAAAAAACGGATTTTTAAATATATTTCGAAAATCACTTTATAAAATATATTTATTTACTTGGCACAATCTGACATTCCAATTTAAAACTGTAGATCTTAAGAATTTTCTGAGATTAGACATTTCATTTGTTAATCAGATGAAAGGGTAAATTCAAATCAAGTTAAAATAATAATTTTAAAGATTTTGTAAAAGCCCTTAAATTAACTGGATGGCTTCTGATTTAATTAATTAGATAAAGGGAAAAAATATTATTTTTAACTTCTTGATGATGATGAATAGACGGAATCGAAACGCATGAGCATGAATTTGTCGCTCAATCTTGGTTTAGATTGAAATTCTCTGATAAGAAACATCCGGTTAATAGAAAAAAAAAAAAACAAGTCCCATGACCCGGCAAATTTCTCAGCTCTTCGAAAAACTTCGTCCGACTGTCAATTCGAATTTATTTTAATATAGCCTACATAAACTCAGCCTTGAAATATTAATTAAATTTGCGACGCAATTTTTTGTATATACAAATAAAAAAATTATAATTGATATACGTATTAATAGAAAGAGAAAAAATTTATTTCTACAATTTAATTATAATTCAATTTATAATATAATAGAGTAGTCTCGTGGCTAATCGGATAATCTTCGGATCTGGAGTTGCAACACAACTCGGGTACGATTCCGACTTGGCGCAAAAAACTATTTAACTGTGCCAGAAGTCTCCTCATGTGCTAGGAAAGTGGGATATAATCTTACTCCCAGAGCCATGGTGGCCTAAGTGTCTCTGGGGCCGGAAATC
>JAAAKE020154847.1:0-12433 GCA_010014785.2 Anisolabis maritima
CCCACTCACCCCAATCGACTATAAATAGTATCATGGTCTATAAAATTGTTATAAGTACACTTCTGCATACCATTGTGTCCTTAATAACATTAAACAAAAAAAGAAAAAAAGAGAGAAATATAGATCACACTTTGACAATGAGAGTGCCACTGCCACCTACTGTAGTGGATGAGCAATTATATTTTATTCTAGTACGGCAAAAAAAGCGCCCCACTCTTTGAAAAGGACTGATCTAGAGCCACAAATGATCTATTCTATTTAGTAGAATATTCATAATTTTTATTTATTTATTTTTTTTTCGATATTCAATATCAACTTTGTTTTAATATCAAAAAAAAAAACTTATTCAAAATTAATGGAACAATATTTAATGATCTTTATCTATATAAATTTATTCTTTACAAACCTCCCCCTTCCCCAGAAAAAATTCTCTCTGCCTTGTCTACAATGATCCTTATAAATTTCTTCAATTGTTGTAAAATTCTAATGAAAAAGAGGCCACCTCTTTGCCCTGATTAAGGAAAGAACGGGAATATACTAATCATATCAGTAAAATTTATAGGTCATCCATTCTCAGATGGTAGGCAAGTGAAAGACCGACAAAATAGAAAAAATCAAGATACGAGGTCGAGAATGGGGGAAACAAGTCACCAAAAAAAATTTTTTTATTTAGTATAAATAGATAGAATGAGTTGATTATTTATTTATTTCCCTAAGTATATGGGTAGGAGGATGGGAGGGGGTATAATTTGATTTATATCAATTTCCTTCTCCTTTGCGTTTGCTATCATCATCATTATTCCCCCCTTTAATATTTAAAATGTTTATTATTACTCATGGCGTACAAATAGAGGCGGATGCTATAGAATATTGACTTTTTAATAATAATCATCAATCCAAAAAAAAAAAAGGGGGAGGGAATAAACATGTTGGAAAAGATATTAGGGATAAAAAAAACGTATTCATGAACAAACTAAAAAAAAAATCGATTTTTTTGTAAAAATTAAAAAGCAAACAACCCAGAAAAATATCTAGTGTACATCATTACACAATTTTCTCTTACCTGATTAAGCAAGGGAGCAACAACAAGCGTTGTTGTGCTCTTAGCCAAACCAGATTTTTTGTCATATACATAGTATATGGGATAAGGAAAGTATGGTAATCGAATAAAAAAACCAAATACCATTTTCGAATTATTTGTGTGCTTATGTGTCAGAACTATACTATACTAAATTTTATATTATTAATATTATCTTTAATTTTTAATAAACCAACTTTTAAGATGAATAAATTTTCATACTAGACCTGATGGTGATTTTTTTCATTAACATTTTCTGAGAAAGGGTACCAGTGTTTGTGAAACGTTGTTGGGCTAAAAGATGTGAAATAAGAAATAGACAAGAGAGTGAGTGAGAGAGAAGCTTTTGTGGTTTTTGTCTTCCAACTCTCTTATCTTTGTTTTATCATCATCATCTCTTTTGTCTTTTGTTTGAATATTTGCTCTCTTTTATTATTATTTTGCTCTTATCTCTTATCGCCTCCGCAAAATCTTAAATATGAATCTCTCTCTCTGTCTTAAGAATTCCTGCTTCTTCTTTAGTTTTGTTTGTGGAGGTTTATTTATTAGCTTTTCTATTGTTTTGCTAAATGCCCACCTCTATCTTTCTCTTAAATAAAGTTTAAATATTATTTAGATTTGCATTTAGAAACTCTTGGAGCAGAAGTAGAGGTCTCGCTTCATGTGTCAATAGTTCATGATGGATATGGACCGATTTCATTTTATTTTTCACGAATAAGGAACACTTGGATAGAGAGCTACGGAACGAAAAAAGATTTTACCATTAAAGGCGTAGCCAAACAAAAGTGATATTAGGGGTTCAAGTTCATTCATTATCTTTAGTTCTTGATTTGGTGTAGAATTTTAAATCTCGATTACAAGAAAGAATCTCCAAATTTTATTTATCTTCATTTTATAAGTTAACGGAACTGTTAGAAACGTATTATTAGTTTCTGAAAGGTTGTAGAGCAAAGAAAAAGATATTATTTGGAATTCATCTTCATATGTAACCGAGTCTAGAAACTCACACATTTGATGATTCTAACATAATCATAATTACCATAATATAGATCTCAAAATGGCCTCTGATGCCAAAAATAACTTAAAATTAATTAAAAAAAAAAAATTATCAGCGTTTAGATAGAGTATTAGTATTCATTATTTTTCTCCCTTTGGTTCTCATTCCTCCAATCTATCTATTGTTGCGTCAAATTAATTTGAAAAGATGACGTATAACATGTTAAATAAGGATAGTACAAATGTATTACATAAATTCATCGATGATCCTGTTTCTTGATGCCAAAGTCAGTGGTTCGCTTCCCTTAATTTCTAAAAAAATATAAAAAAGATTTTGTGAAATTTAATTAAAATTAAAATAATCAATAATCAACAACATATTTCATTCTTAAATAGCGAATGCATTCCATCTAACTTGTGTCTTTGGGAAGAAATTTACAGATATTACCACAGTCGCTGTTCTGCCGAATTAAAATCATCATTCCTCCCAAAGCGAGCGACGTTTGTCCGCAATACAAGGGTGTCATCGCCCAACATCCCCAAGGCGAGTTGTAGAACAATCTTCCTTTATCTCCATGACATCCAGTGAATGGAAAAACCTTCCTCATACTATCTTCCCTAAAACTTACAATCTCCAATCTTCAACAATCTTTTAAAGTCCTCACTCCTGTTTTTCCTGGATGCATGTGACCACTGGTCATTAGAGGTCCGTTGGACCTTATGCTTCCATATCTAAAAAAAAAAAAGAAAAATTTCCATTTTGTTTTACGTCTAAATAAAAAAAATTTTTTAAAAGTGCTAAAAAAGAATATTTTGTTTTTTAACGAATTAGGAATATTTATATTCTATTCATAAATAGAGAATCCACACAATAACATTAAATGCAAAATTCAATTTCTCTCATAAAACTTGCTGTTATTAAATTAATTAAAACTTTCTGAAAACTCCCTGTACTATTAGAGCATTCTCTTCGCTTACGTACATACTCGTAGTTATTTAGCAAGAGGGAATGTCCAATCTCTCTCTCACTAAATTATTACAATGAGAGAGAGAGATGGCTAATAAATTTATTTATTTATTTATTTATTGATATCCATTCTAATCAATAAATAATAAACAGAGAGACTTTCTGAAGTTATGAAGCAGAGAATAACGATATAGTTTCACTCTCTTTATAATTATTTATCGTAAAATGTATTAATTAAAATTAATAATAATTCCAACTTTGTGCTTTGTTATCAATCCTAAAGATAAAACGAATTCAACAATTAAATTAAATAGCATTGAAATTCTCTTTTTCCCCGTTTTATTATCTGCAATGATAGAATTATCTTTTCATTTAATGAACAATATTTTCCATTTCCTGTCTGTGTGGTCCATCAGCATCTCCTCTTAGAACTCTATATAAATCATAAATTTATAGCTTCGGAATTCTCTTCGACTATTTAAGAGTAATTTTTATTCTTGGTGTTTTTTCCATAGATTATAGGTGCAACGCTGTTGCGGCATTCACCATCTATAGAACTCATATCGGCAATCCGTCCCGATTACTGCCATAGAGACATTACGAGGGTTGCCTTTTATATTTCGGGATTTGAGATCAAAAACCAAATGTTCGTGCAATATTGAATGTATGCTGGTCCCACTAATGTCCAAGGATACCTTAATCTCACGATAAGTTACATGACGATCATGTAGTATCAGTTCACGCCCAGCATCAATGTTTTCCGGAACAACAACCGATTTTTGGCGACCATCGCGAAATTCGTCCTTAACCGAACTACGGCCATGATTGAAGTCAGCAAACTATCAATAAACAGTAGTCCTTGACGTCATCGTCAAAGTCGAATTAAGTTCATCAATGCACTGTTGTTGGGTTAATCCACGCCTAAAGTTGTAAGAAATAATCGCTCGAAAATGTTCACGATTTAATTCCATTTTTAGCCGAGATTATTTCAAGTTATTGTAAATTACACAAATAGCGCTCGTATGTCAATATATTCTGAGTACGTTTACCATCAAAAATGTCAAACTTTAAGATAGTTAAGACGTCAGCAACAATAGTTTAGCGCAATCCCAAAATATAAAAAAAAGGCAAACCTCGTAAACAATTCCAATTATATATTTATTACGATACAGATCATCCAGACAAATTTATTTCATTTATTTGGTATCCAATTGATTTAAATAAATTTTCATCGGACTGCCTGGGATCTCAGCCCATCCTTTGACTTTTAAGGTTATTAATATTGACAAATCCATCATCTTTAACCTTTTGGCCTCAGGAGGAGAGGGAGACTATTATTATTATTCTATTATTATTTATAGAATTAAATCTGTCCTAGCTTCACCTTCATATTCACAGTGAACATGAATAAAAATACGCATTGTCCGGGACGAGAGAATTATTACTGTTTTTAGAAAAACATTTCTAATCGGCCTCAATTGATTCATATTAAAATCTTCAGAGGGCGAAGTTGAATTGCAAGTATCTCTTTGATGGATAAACAAAAAAGATATATTTTTTTTCGTTCTTTTTTTTTGCAGGTGAGTCATCATTCTTTATTTTGCTTTCAAAGACAAGAACCATGTCTTCTCTTGTAAGGTGAGTACAATCAAATATTCATAGTGAAATGAAAAGCGCAAAATTTAAATAAAATTGTTCGGTTGAGCAACGTGTAATTGGTGCAAAGAAATTCTAAATGTCTTTAAAAGAATGTGCATCGCCAAGGGTTTTTTTTTTTTACTTTCCCATTGTTTAAAATTTTACGTTTCAAGTCAAAAGGATTCTAAATTGTAAAAAAAAGTCTTAATGTGCATATGTTTATATGTGTGTCTTTATTTTGGCTTATATCTCTGGAACCATTCATCGAAAAAGCCTGAAATTTAATAAGTTTATAGCTGTAGGAGTGCCTAAGAAACTATTAAAGTTTGAAGCAAATCGATCCTCAGAGGGCAGTAAAAATGGCCCCCAATATTTATCCCCACGATTATCTGAGCATCCGCTGGGCCAAATCTTTTAAAACTCGGTGATAATAATTAAAACGTTTGTTTTCAACCCTGAACCAATTTTAAAAATAATTCGTAAAATGGGAGCGGATTTATTCTAAAAAAAAAAATGAAAAAAATAGGGTATAAGATAACATAAGTAAGTCAACGTAGAGAGAAATTCTTTGAAATTTTATTTAATCTATTTGATTTTTTTTTCATTTGCATCAATGAAAAGACAACGTAATTTAAAAATTGATAGGATGGCAGAAATGTGTTGCAACTTCGTTGCCCATTGTTAAATTTTTATTTTAACTGCTGCTGAGGCTATTATGACAATATGCAATATACAATTATATAGATAGAAAAATTAGTATCTCTGGCTTCCGGCGGGCGTTGAACAGCCTTGTTCCTTGAAGTCACCCATCCAAGTTTCATCGTTGCTCGACCTTGCTTTATGTGTTAAAATATCTTTGCGTTTCAAGTCAAAAGAACCCACAATATCTTAGGATGCTTTATTTCTTTCTTTCACCTCAAATAGAATAAAATTAGGCTCAGGACAAATTTGTTTTTCTATTTTGGAAATATCTAAAGAGCTTCTATATAGTGATAAAGAATTGTGGCTCCTTCTACTATCATGAAACTCGAGTTCATTTTAATATTACCAAATGCATCCAATTGAATTAAATGGGACTGGGGGGAGTAGGGGATAGCGAGGTCATAATGACCTTGAACTCTATTCAATTATTTATATGTTTGTTTCAATAAAAAAGGAAGAATAGATAATCTATTTCTGATAATAAATTGATAACGTATTTTATTTGAATAAAATTTGCTCTGCTGTTCCCATCTGTATCGGTTTTAATATAATCAGATTTTAATTTCTCTCTCTTCACTCTATTTCAATCCTCAAATCTAACTATATTAAAATAAATCCAACGCTATGAAAAAATAAATCTGATATGGCCACCACTGCCCTTTATTTTATTAAAAAGTTAAATGAATTCGAAATGGCAGAACTACACAAATACTACAGTGTTATATAGACAATGGTATTCTAAATAATACAATTGAAATTGAAATCTTTTGATGTTTCCACTTCAGAAATTTCATTTCATTTCATTTATTTTATCGATCTGACTTTGATCGTTAATTGGTGACAACATTTCTACTTGTCTTCCGACTTTAATCAGGACATAAACAAATGGAATAGATGTTCATCGCTAAGTTATCTCTGTGGAAAAAAAACCTAAACGGCATTTGTCATGCTGATTACAAAAATAAAAATAAATAAGATTGTGTGATTCAGCAAGAAAAAGTCTTATTTTGTCCTCACCAAGTCACGTGTATTGGTTATTCTAGCTACGCATGCTCGCTCTCTTGGTGGTGGCTTAGAAAATAGTAAGCAGGCAGTTTGTTGTTGCAATTTATCATGATGACCATCACAAGATTTATCGTCATTCCATCAATGTTTATTCTAATAGAGATAAATTAAGAGAGTCTTCATTGGGAGGGATATTTATGCATATAATATCTGAGTGATGTCATAGAGAGTCTTTCTTTTTTTTAGTCTTTTCCGCATCAGAGGCCATAGAGACTTGAAACGATAAACAATATATTTATTACTATTATTTATTTATTATTATTACTTGTAATCCAGATTGATAGAAGACATGGAAATTTTAGAAAGAGGAGAATCGGACCACATGCCTTTAGTAGGGGAAATAATTATCCACGAGAAAGAAAAAGAAGAGATTGTAAATATAAAGAGTAAGAACCAACTAAGATGGAAATGGGATGAGAAAAAGAAAAAGGGATTTGGAGAAAAATTAAAAGAAAAGGAAACAAAAGGGCTATTGAATCTGGAAGATTATAATCAAATATTTCAAAGTACAGCCGAGTATATAGGTTTAAAAAAAAGGAGAGATAGGAAAAAAAATGAAGGCAAAGAAATGAATTTTAACCAATAGAATAATGAAGTATGAAGAAATAAGAAGAAATGTTAAAAGCTCTAAGAAGATTCAAAAAAGGAAAAGAAGAAAAAGATAGAAATAATTTTCTAAAATATAGAAAGAAAATAAAAGAAAGGGGGAAAGAAATTTATCAAGGGAAGTTAAATAGACTTTACGAAAATTTCAACAAAAGCAAGAATACCGCAGATTTTTGGAAGGCAATAAGCTGTTTTAGAAATAGAAAAACAAATGTGATAGAATGTGAAGAGGAAAAGTTAAATATTCACTTTTGTAACTTGTTAGAGGCAACGGAAGAAAGGACAATTTTAAATTTTGAGTAAATGATAAAAAAAGGAAAGAATAAATTTGGTTAATCCAGGCGAAAGTTCAGAAGAGATGGCATTGAACATGATTAAAACAATGGAGGAGCTAGATAAAACCTTAGGAAGACTAAAAAAGAATAAATCTCCAGGATCAGATGAATTTTATAAAATAATGCCACAAATTATGAAAGTCGAATTATTGGACATTTTGAATCGTTGTTGGAGAAGAGGTGTGATTCCGGAATCATGGAGAGAGGCACTTATATTCCCGGTTTACAAGACAGGTGATAAGAAGGAAGCAAAAAACTACCGAGGAATTTCCCTATTAAATGGATCTTATAAAATAATGGCAACAATTTTAACCAATAAAATAAAAAGGTGGCCAAAAGCTGATAAAAGAAAGTCAAAGCGCCTTCAGAGAAAGAAGAGGAACAAGAGATAATTTATTCATATTAAACAGACTAATAGAAAACATACTGAGAGTCAAAGTGAAGGTTATATATGTTGTTTTTAGACCTGAAGGCCGCGTTTGACAGTAAAGAGACAAACCTTATTGGAAAAATTACACAAGATAGGAATTAATGGAAGAATGTATAATTTAATAGGAAATAAGTATATATAGTGAAACGAAGAACAAAATAATTAACGGCCGTCGTTTCGACGTCTGAAGACGAAACATTTTGGACTACTCGAGGTTCAGGGGGACAGGGATGTCCCCTTAGTCCAATACTATTTAATAGATATTTAAATGATCTAGAAAATGAATGGCAAAAGAAGAATATTGGGTGCTCAGTAAGAGGTGGAGAAAATATTTTTGCTTAAAATTTGCCGTCGATATAGCTATGGTGGCCGACAATAGGAAGGGGCTCCAAGAAATGATGCAGGAATTAGAGAAATATGTAGAGAAAAAATTATTTGTAAATTAATATAGAAAAATCTAAAATAATGAAATTTAGAAAGAAAGGAAGAAGAAGTATGGAAATTGAAAGACAAGGGAGTAGAACAGGTAGATAAATACAAATATTTAGGATATATATTTAATGAAACAAACAACCACAGGGAGGATATAAATGAATAAGTAAGAAATGCAAAAAAAGTTATCTATTGCACTTGGAGCTTAGAAGAGAAGCAAAATTGCGGATTTTAGGAGGAGGTCCTATTTATTCGAATTCGATAAAAATAGTGGTCCTTATTATTGGCGTCCTCGGTGGAATGAATGACTCGCTTCTTTCCAATCTCAAAATCATTCCGGCCTGCAATCAGAATGGAAAAAATATTGCAGGACGGATGCAAAAGGCAGTAATGCTCGGCTCGCTCCGTTTACTCCACCAACACGATGCCGGTTTCCAGTGACTGTTGACTACCCTTGTTGGGAGAGCAGCGCTGGAAATAAACAAGTCCGTAGGAGAACCTAGATGAGTCGGAGCTCTGGGGAAGAACTATAAAGGTTCAAAGGAAAACACACGATAATAATAATATTAATAATAATAATAATACGTACTTGTAATCCAGGCATTTGGTATTTTATTGATTTAAAGAAAATTTATTCGGACTGCCTGGGATCCGAACCCACACCCCTTGGTTTTTAAGAATATCAATTTTGACAAAGTCAGTATCTTTAACCTCTTGGTCACAGGAGGAGGGGGTGCTTTCTTTTTTTAATAAACTTTTATCAAATGATTTATAAATATATATATATGATATAATAATGTGAAGACTTTAGTTTTAATTAATAAAGCGCTGCCCTCCTTTAAGATTGTCAAAAAAGAAAACAGAAAGCTAATATAAAGGAAAAGAATGTTTTGTGAATTCTATCCAATGGAAATCAAATTTCAGAAAGCACCAAGCTCTTAATTTTAAGATTAATCTCGGGATTGGCAAATTAGCGAAGCATTATATCAAGCTTTCAAGAGTCAACGAAAAATCTCAAATTCTTAAAAGGAGGGATTCGAGACCTTTACTCCAGCTCCTGCGTTTTGTTTCTTTGCACCCCTCCACTGGAGCATATCCGCCTGGGCCTTAGGTTAAAGACACGCAGTATTGGATTTTGAAGATGGAAATTAAATAATAATCGCACATGACACGATACACAATATATTTATTACGATACATGTAATCCAGTAATATTTACACCAATTGGTATCCAATTGATTTAAATAAATTTTGCTTGAATTTCTTTTCGGATAGTTCTATTTACTGTATACTCTTTACACCGCTTATAAATGTTTTTTTTTTCTTTTTATTTTTGTTACTTTAGCTTTAGTTTAATTTCACTTTGTTTTATTTATATCTTTCATGTATTGTTTTTTGTTTTGTATTAATGTATTAAATATGTATATTTTTTTTATTTTGTTATTGTATTAATATTGTTTGTTTGTTTTTATATTGTATTGTTTTTGTTTTAGACTTTATATTGTTTATGTTTGTTTTAATATCAAATTTATATTGTATTATTTTATTTTAATATTGTATTTGTAATTCATGTACTACTATAAGGCATGGCCTAGTAGCCTGATCTGAATAAAAAATAAAAATAAATAAACTGTTTGTCAGGAAAATTTATTAATAATTAATTTCCTGTGAAGCAGGGACGTTGAAATTTTATATATATACATATGACTTTAAAAACATCTATCGGCAACATTGGCGGAAACTTTTTTGACTACCCATATACTAAAATTTGTTGTCCAACTCACACACTCTCGACTCATAGATATCAAAAAGATCGAAAAGAGAACTTTCGAAAGAAAACCTAGGGGATCCAGAGGGCGAATCCTCCTGAGGCTGCGCAGCTAATATCTAATAGTGCGGATGTAAAACTTGTTTTTTCATTGATTCTTCTTGTCATCCTGTCTTTCAATATCTTGCTCGTGTAATAAGGCTTTTAGGATCCGCCACTAAATATATAGAATGCAATAGAAAATAATATCATCACTCACACACCATTGAGACTACCATTAAACAAATCAACATCATTGTCGCTCTTACGGTATACTCGTAGGTATTTCAAATCCATGCTGACCACCCAAAGGAGCATAAATACAAAAGACTGGAGATGAATCAGCAACCTCGATCGAACCGTCAAATGATCCTGTCTTCTCACAACACACCAACACCTCTCTTCTTCCAATAGAAAAAATAAACATAATCATAAAAGGGACATTGCCAATTACAATTTCGAAATTTCTCACTCCCCTTGCATGGAATCTGTCTGACATTTCTTTTTTTTATTCTCTTTTATTATGCATTCTGATATCTAGTGACATAGATATGAAATTAAAGAACCGTTATGATTTCTTTCAAAGACTATTTATCTTATTTTTAAGAAGACAGGCAAAAGAAAACTCTCTGTCTAAGTCATGTCTTTTCTTTCTTTTGTTGCATTGCATACGTAAGAAAAGAGGAGAAACATTAAAATATGTATGCGAAGGAAGGAAGGGGGATAAAAAAGAAAGAGATGCATTTAATATCAAGTCACTCACTCAGATGGTGATCCAAATCAAAAAAATTCAACCTACAATTTAAATATAAAATTTATAAAATTTATCATCATCATCAAGCATTGTTACGCTCAGCTCTCTATTATAAGTGTAAGGCTTAGATCAGGAATGAAAAAATAAATAAAATAAATAAAATAAATTAAATGTCGCAATAATCAGGTCATTTTGAATTTAGCCTGTTTTTTTTTTAATTTTAATTTAAAGGATGCTGAGGACATTTTGACTTTAAATGTACATATATGTGATTAGAAAAATTAGTTCCGTTACCTTCCGGCGGGCGTTCAACATCCGTGTTTCTCGAAGGACACATATCCTAGATTCAGCAGTGCTTAGCCTTGCTTATTGTCACTTATCTTGGTGACCCGCTGGCCAACTGAAGGTTAAAATACCTGCAAGGTTTTTTTTAAGTTCTTTCGGCATATACTCTAATATACTCCTTATACTCTAAAACAATACGCAATATATTAATTACGATACATATAATCCAGGCATATTTATTTAAATCAATTGGTATCCAATTTATTTTCAATATATTTTCATCGGATGGCCTGGAATCCGAACCCACACCCCTTGACTTTTATGGTTATCACTACTGACAATGTCAGTACTTTTAACCCCTCGGCCTTGGGAGAGGGGGGATCCAGTTACTGAATCGAAAAAAAATCGAAATTGAACTAATGTGTTTTCCTATATCTTATATATTTAAGTAGTTTTTAGATTTAGAATGATGGAATAGAATAAACTTTGGGGTCCTTGTGACTTTAAATGCAGAGATATTTTAACAAATGCAACGAAGATGCTGAAATACTTTCCCGCCATCCACTGCGAGTATAAGATGGTGGGGGGTCTTCAATCATTTCCTATTTATCTATCTTTTTATCTATGATGAAGTAGGTTTATTTTTTTTTTTTTTCGTTTTTTAGAATAAATCCGCTTTTACTCCACAGATTGTTATGAAAATTAGTCCAAGGCTGAAGATAAATAACTCAATTATTAACACCGAGTTTCAAAGAATTTGGCCGAATGGAGGCTGAGAAAATTGTGGCGTGTAAGAAAAATTGGAGGGTCTTTTTTACCGCCCCTGAGGACCGATTTGCTTCAAATTTTAATATCTTCTTAGGCATCTTCCTAGAGTTCCTATAAGTTTCATCTTTTTCTGATGAGTGTTTCTAGAGATATAAACCAAAATAAAACCTACATATACACAAACATTAAGATTTTTTAGTATTTTTGGGGTCTTTTTTAACCTGAAACGCAGATATTTTTAAAAATTAAGGGTTAAATTTTTCATGAACATAATATTTTCTCTACAGTTAAAAGACAAAAACTGTATGTATGACCGTTTGTAACGCATAGACTCGGAAATTACTGGACGGATTTCTGTAGATAAGAATAAGGAAAAAAAATAACTATAAAATAATATATATAAATATATAAATGTGCTCTCAGATTCTTTCCATTATAAAAATAAAAAAAAAAAAAGAGGCAAAAATGTTCATCGGAAGAGCCTGCCTCTTTGTCCACGTTGCACCAGTTCTTGCATTCTATAAAAATATAAATATTTATTTTATTAATTTATTCTCATATTTAATAAAA
>JAAAKE020154858.1:0-12433 GCA_010014785.2 Anisolabis maritima
GAGCCGAAACGTCGAGTTAATCTCAACAATCAACGCGGACCAACCCGGGAAAACATTATTCCATATATATATTTAATACGAGGGCTGCCTTTTATATTTTGGGGTTTGAGATCAAAAACAAATCTTTTTGACGGCCAAATGTTCATGCAATATTGAATTGTATGCTGGTCCCAATAATGCCCAAAGGATACCTCAATCTCATACTAAGTCACATGACGATCTTGCAGTATCAGTTCACGCACAGCATCAATGTTTTTCGAAACAACAACCAATTTTGAACGACCTTCACGAAATTCGTTCATAACCGAATTTCAGCCACGATTGAAGTCGACAAACCATCGATAAACAGTAGTCCTTGATGGTACTTCATCGCCAGAAGTCGAATTAAGTGCATCGATGCACTGTTGCTAATCCACGTCTAAAGTTGTAAAAAATAATCGCTCAAAAATGTTCATGATTTAATTACATTTTTAGCCAAGATGATTTCAAGTTATTGTAAACTACACAAAATACACTCGTTCTGAGTACATATAGCTTCAAAAAAATCGATAGAAGCGTCAGCAGCACTAGTTTAGCGCAATCCCGAAATATAAAAGGCAACCCTCCTATGTAATTTTATTTTATATTTGGGGCAGTGATCTGCGACACATCTAGCATTGTTCCGTGATACGCCAGTGTGCCACAGTATACCGGCTGCATTTAAAGAACTAATTTTTTATCTGAATTTCTTTTGAAAAATAGCTCGCAAAAAAATATATGTCAAGATTTCTACGTAAATACAAGCTTTGAGTTCCCCTCTAGTCTAAAAAAATGGGTCTCGCAAAATGGTCTCTATATGTGTCTGTGTTTCTGTCTGTGAACAAGATATCTTAGAAACGAAAAAAAGTACAAGTTATAATTTAGAGCTAAGTACTCTCGTCGTATGCATCTCAAGGCTTTTCAATGAAATCGACCAGTGCTAGTACTTTACTAATGCACTTTTTTTATTTTTTTTTTTTTTTCTTTTTGGTTTTCTTAAAATTTGCTCCAAAAATTTTGATTAAAATTCATAAATCCATTATTTAGGTGATCTTTAATATCTATTAATCCTTTCCCCCTTCCCTCCGCCCAAATAGTTTTAGGCCCACTTTATTGATGTACTCTTGTTAGTTTTTTTTTTTTTTTTTTTTTTATATTCTCTTAAATTATTCTAACAATATTGATTAAATTGGCTGAACATATAATAAATTAGAAAATCATTAATATGCATTAAATATTTTCCACTCCAAAATAGTGGGGAGCCTTCTATTTTAGATTTCAAGTAACCCCTAGAAAAGATAGGAATGCCCCTTGCCATGGTAAGAAAATATAAATATTTTTAATTCCTATATTCCACTGGCTTAAAGAAGAGAAATAAAAAAAATTTATATTTAATAACAAAATAAATCCCCCTCCTCGTGGATAAAGATATTGAGTTAAGTTATATGATGTTCGGCCGTCACATCTGATTTTTTAAAATGGAAACATATCCCCCTTAAAAGTACAACCATTATCTTTTTGCTTCATCTTAATGGATAATTAGGAGAGTTACATAAATTCAAAATCATTAAATTTCCTAATGTTTTTACCTATTATTAAATTTATTATTTTCAGATCTCCTCTCCTAATTATCTATTAAGATGAAACAAAAAGATGCAGGTTGTCCAATTACTTTTGATGGAGATAGTAGATTACAAATAAAAGCAAATAAAAAAATTTATATTCTTAGTCTTCACGAGGCATATCTCTATTTAAAGTTTTTGTTTTATGCTCCTCAAGTTCTAAGTTACACATTAAATTTGATTATTGTCAAATCTGTTGCACGAAACAAAAAAGTTGCCCATCCCTAGTAAAAGACTTAAATGATCTTTGCTATGAAAAAAAAAGTCATTTATATTGAATAGGATCTATAATCAATAAGTATTTATTAAATTAAATCCAGGTGGTGACAGAGTTCCTAAATTCTTGATTACCAATAATTTAATAATAAATGAGCAGCGTGCAGGTTGATGAAAAGTTTTTGCATATTTTATTTTTTTAGGTTAAATATTTCAGTCAGAAGGAGCAAGTAGCAAAAATAAAGTGTAATCATCGCATAATTTTTTATCGTCTTTAAATTTTTCCCAAAATAAAAGATTACGAGGATAACAAAAAGACTTCCCATATCAAGTGCTTCTCTACTTTTTCTTTTCAGGTGGGTATAAAGGGTGAAGGTGGGGTGAGAACAACATTTTCCTGGAAATGCTAGCCTTTTACTCAAGCATTAAGCGAACTGGCGTAACAAAAAAAACACTCCATCTTGGTTTTCCGCAGAGGCAAAAAAGAAAAAAATAAGAATAAAATCTTTATAGAGGTTTAACTTATTTAATGAAAGTTTCTTAAAATATATAACTCTATTGGTCAACTAAGTATATTCACAACTCTCAATTTTAATATTCTTTTTACTTTTCACGTTACTTTATTTATTATTTTGACAACAGTTATTTTCTTTATTCTAGAAAGAAAGACACCCTGTATCTCCGTTATTTATTTAAGAGACAAACAGAAATTACTTTTTAACTTGATAAAAACATTCTTCTTTTATATAAGTCTCTACTCAAGAGTTTGAGAAGTTCTTATTTGAAATTCATTTTATATTCCCGCCGTCATGACTGATTGATATCATTTAAATTCAAAAATAGAATCATCGTTTTTCTCTTTTATCATTTAAATATTAAAAATTAAATTTTATTGATTAGACAAAGAATTCCGAAATTTGCATCTCAATACGCAATTTACATGCAACGATATATGAAATAATTTAAAACCCCGTCTTCTCATATCGCTGGTTGCTTTTGTTTCTTGTGGGGAGATAGAGGAATGCTATGGTAAGGGGTATGGGTGGATGTTCTAACATTATTAATAATAATTGCCGTCTGGCTCAGAATGGCTCCTTGTTTCTTGGAGCGTAGCAGCCGGAGAGGGTTACTGCTTGTGGTTAACATATTATAGACACTGACGTAGACTTCGGTGTTCTTCGGCTTTTGGGAACCTACGTGGCTCAACTTGAGTGGAAAGGGGGAATGAAACATCGCGAAATAAATTAGCCGATTCCGTTTCTTCTTTCCTGTAATTCTTCTCTTCTGTCCATTAGCGATTTGTGCCATGACGGTCGTCCTGGGGCTAATTGATCGGTTCACTCCCCTAGGCATCTTCTTGCAGACTACCCCCTCTTTTCTTTTCCCTTGAAATCTAGGCGATCTAGGAAATTGATTCAACCCTCTGTAATATGATCATAGACGCTTCACTTCAATTCCAAGATAAATAGAAATAATTTTATCTAGTCGAATCTTTTATTATAAAATATTTTCCTCGTTTATATAATATATAAATGTAGTTTATCATATGGTTATGAATTGTTAAAAGTTGTTTTCATTAAGAAAAGAAGATATTCACTATAATTATTTTTTTATTATTAATTGAAAGAATTGAAAGAATAATAAGTTCTTTTTTTAGATAATTAGTGGTATAAGAAAAGAGAAAAAGGGTTAAATTATATCAAACCTTTTTCATTTGAAACAGATATTGGTTTTTAATAAAGGCAGAATAGACACTATTTGGTCTCAGTCTGTTTACCATAAACAAATGTTGGTATATTTAACAGTTTGTGATTATATTTTTGCTGGCAAACCAAGTAACCATATGTCTCGGGCCGAGTGTTTGATGTAAAGTCACCACACCGATATCTTGAGTAGGTTGGAGATCCCGGGTTCAGCTACCGGGACCGGATGGTCCACCAGCAAAAACACTCAAATTGTTATATAAACTATGATTTGACAACTGGGTTGCAAAAAATTCGAAAACTAAGAAATTTTGGTGATTGCTCAGGATAGGTTAGATTTGTTTGTCTTTTCGGCATTTGAGGCCTACAATTATTAAACGAGCTAATCTTGTATAAATATATAATATAAATATATATATTTCCCCAAAAACTCTTTTAATGAATTTGATGAAATTTGGTATATTTACTAATTCGGAATTTACTAATTCGGGTACGAGGATTTAATTGCGCTAGGTCTAATCTTCAGAAAATATATTTAGTTTCTCTTTGGTGGAGCCTATTTTTTACGATTGGCCCTTTCTTTAGGTCTTATGTCTAATTGACAAGGCCCTTGCTTTGGAAGCTCTCTATTATCGATTCTTCTTGTCCATTAAAAAAAAAAACCGAGCAAAGCTCGGGCTTCAGGTAGATATTAAACGATATATAATATAAATATTTATTTAAGATACAATGATCCAAGCGTAAAAAAATTACAAAAATTAATTTAAAGGAAATTTCTTATTTATATTTACCAGTCCAAAGGAATAAATAATCAGGCTGCCTGACTGGGATCCGAACCCACGGCCCTTGTTTTTGAAGATTAGTAATAGTGAAAATGTCAATATCTTGAAACTCTCGGCCACGGTGGAGGGGCGGTTGAAGTCGAAAGAGTGCCATACGACCCAGAAACAATTAGCAAAATAAATAATAATAAAGTGTTTAGGCCCTCTCTCCCTTTCCTCAAACTCAAAAATAATTGTAAAAATCAACACAAAATTTCAATGAAAAACAAGAAAAAAAAATACAAAAATAAATTTCAAGGAATTTTCTATTTGCAAACAAAGGTAAGCTAAATCTAAGAAAAAAACATTTTTTACACAAATAAGTTTTGATCTATACAATTATTTTCTTAGGGCATTTGCAATCAGCACCACCCCGTGGTCTAGAGGTAAAAGGTAGAGACATTGTCAATTGTGATAACCTTAAAAGCCAAGAGATGTGGGTTCGGATTCCAGGCAATTCGATTGAAATTTATTTAAATCGATACCAAGTCTATTTCTTCAGGATTAGTGAGTTATCAAAATATAAATTTTACCATACATTTCGTTATCATAAAAAAATCTGTGTCCTTGGTATTTAGTTAGATTAATTATTTGGTCTTCGAAAACTTGTTAACAAAAACAGTTTACTTTCATAATCTAAAAATTCGGCCTTTACGATCCAAATTAAATTAAATTATATATTCTGCAAGCAAAGCTCATGTCACGGCATTTTAAATTAAGTTCCTTTCAATTACTGGTCAGATTATTATTTAAACATATTGTTTTGTGCTACAGATGGAATCTAAAAACCAGAGGGTCCAGGGGGAGAATGATTCAGCTAGGTAAAATATAATTATGTTACGGAAAAATTCGAATCTATTCAAAAAAATATGCAGATGTTTAGACCAGTACGCACTTTCTGAAAGTTGACAAATTAATTCCTTGGATAAAATAAAATTTACTCCAGCCTCCATTAAACTTATAATCCAAAGTTGAAGGCAACCTGGATTCAAATTTATGTCATGGTATCAGCGCTGTCTCATTCTGGGGAAGAAAACGTCAATCGACCCCAGAATATTGGCATGAGTTAGAAAGTTACTCCCCGGAGTGACCATAAAGTACTTTCCAGAAATATCTAAAGAAAGAAATACATTGAAATCTGTTTCTCGAGAATCTTGAGATACGGATGATTTTTTCAGACCTTCTTCGTTTTCATTTATTTTAAATGAACTTCCAAAAACTGGCCATCTTAATAAAATGAACATATTTTTAAGTATCGTGTGTGTTTCATAATATAACTCTACTAGTTAGATAATAAGGTTATTATAGTCATATTCAAAATAAAATTTAGAATAATTTCAAACAAACATTTGAATAATACAAACAAAAGCCCGTGACCTTGATACTTTAATTTTTTTTTTAACTTTGTATAGATTTTATTGTAGTTTATCCATCAAATGATAATATCTAATGTCAGAATCTCAAGTAATTCTTTTATTATATATATTATAATTATAAAAAAAATAAAAGTTTCAATGGATATATAATTTAAATAAAAAATTGAAACTAGAATATTCTTATTGAAAAAAGATAAAAATAGATGAATTAAATACGTCTGTCTAGCGGGTAGGAATGAATTTCTTCGCACGGATAGTTGAACCAAGTATGGCACATCACGAAGTGGGTTTATGTTAAGCATGCTTCTAAATCATGCGAAAGATGAGTTTGTACATACAAAGGAGAGAGAAATGAGTGCGAGCGGCACGGTGGGTGATAGATCCCTTAACGGAGATAAGCGCATGCCGCGGAACACGATAAAAGTCCACCCTTCCTTCCTCCACAGCGATCGCGCGATAACACCACCCGTTGACACGAAAAACAAAACGTAAAACGGGTTAGAGGGGAGACGAAGAGCCCTTAGCAATTGCAACTACCACTATTTAAAATATTCGATTTATGAATTATTTATAGATACAATACTAGGATTTATTTAATAAGGAGCAAAATATCTCGAGAATTTAAATAATATGCCAACAATAAATCTGTCATTAACTTATTTAGATCAAAATTACTCAAATGACCTGAAATAAGAATTATTTTAATATTATTCTTTTCTAGCAAGAAAAAAATTTAATTTGTCCTTGTATTCTCCCCAATCCATCAAGTTGATATTAACTAATTTGAGGTGAAATAAAAATAAATACCATAATTAATCTAAAAGAGGTCCTTGGCAATAAATTAAAATAATAAAAGAAATGATTAATAAGGTAAATGTAGAATAATTAATTATCCTTTGTTCGTGGTTAATTTTATTCCAAATGTTATAAAAAATAATATGTAATTAATAGAAAGTTCCGAGGAATCGATAGGGTATATTTGTTGAATCCGAAAACGCAATGATTTTCAAATGAAGAAAACCGGCTATATATTGATACGAACACTGATCGCTTGTGCACAACGGAATTACTCTACTCAGCCCTTTAATTTGTTTATATTACCGGGCCGTTTTCAGGATCTTAGAAATTGCCAAAAGATGCCCTTTTCATGCACCTTCTTCATCTTTTCGGTTTTTTTTTTAAATCTAGGATAGAAGGAAGGCCCATGACTTTCCATGCCTCTCTACTCCTCACTTGTATTTCAAAATGACTGCTTAATAGTGATAGTGTTTTAATCACTAGCGAATTAATACGCTGGCCCCTTCAGCTTATGCATCCAACTCACTACTCTGTATATATGTTTGATTTCTCGCAGGAGCCAAATTAATAAAAAATGTAAAAATTTCCTAAAGAAAAAAATTGCTTAGAAATGTCTCAAAAAATCAATGTTTCTTCAATTAATTTTGTTTTCATTATATTTCTTTGTATTCCTCTTCTTATGTTGTTATGGACAAACAAAGTTAATCTGAAGATGGAAGTAGTAGTAATAAGACAAAGAATATTTTAGTTACTTGGTTAATTTTAAAAAGCTTACCAGAGATAAACCAAATATATTTTAAATTAAGAATGTAGCCCAGGTGTATTGGAATCAAAAGATAGGTAACCAAAATGTCCAACTCACTAATGAATTTTTAATCTATCTAGAAATTAACTGAGCACGAGTGGACTGCTCTAGAGAAGTTCTGGGGTAATTAATCGAAAAACCCATTACTGTCTTGTTCCTTTGGGTTGCAAAGAAAAACAAATGAATTATACACCTCTTCGTAGATAAATAAATATTGTTGCTACCTTTAATGTACACCTAATTTTTAGTGATTAAGAAAATTCTCTATTACGCCCTGAATGTACCTCTAAAACTCAACTATCGGTTTTTTTAATTTGCCTAGACAGAGAGACTGAGAAAATCTAATATATAAAAACACGCACTCTCAAACTCTAAAAATAATGTTTTTCTGACTAAGTGGAGGGTCACTCAAAGATGGAATTTTGAGAACTATAAGCTTTCCACATAATATAGACGTTATTGTTATTTAATAACTATTTGAGAAAATATTGATATCTAACTAAATATAAAAAGGAAGGCATATAATTGATACTTACTGAGCGATCGTTTATCGTCGACCTCGGAGTGCAGCGGAGGCGGCGCTGAGACGACGACAGCCGCAGCGGCTGCAGCTGCGGCCGCGGCTGCCGCCGAAGACGCACTATTTCTGGCGGCGGTTGGGGGCGGTGGAGGAGGAGGGGGTGGCGCGGCTACAAAAGGTGCAGCAGCAGCAGAGGCAGCGAGATCACTGAAGGCACTCGCGGCCAGGTAGCCTCCTCGGTCGTGAAGCGCTGCTTTGGCTTTCTCCACGCTTTGCTTGAGCTGTTCGAAAGTACTCGAGTTGCATGTGGCTGCTGCAGCAAAGGCGCGGTACGCGGCACAGCCTGGCCATTCTGCCGCGGTACTTGAGGCAACCGAGGCACAATCCTCGGTCTTTACGGGACCAACACCCACCGGGCATGAAGCGGCCGTCACACGCTTCAGCTCTAGGGCACTTTGATACGAACACGAACTCTCGTACATGTCTGAAAGCAGAATAGACAAAGAGATCTCTTATATAATCAAATTTAAAATAATCAGTTTTGGAAAGAATGTCAGAATAAAGATCAATTAAGTGCCCCCAAATTTAATTATAATAATCCTAATTTAAATTTCTCAATGTTGCTTAATTTCCAGAGTGAAAGATCGAATATCCGTCACGTACAGTCATAATAATCTCGAGTTCAGAGGCTGGCTTTTTGTTCTGGATGTAATGGAAAAGCGTTATATACGGTGATGAATCTAAGAGCGGATACAAGGTTTGGTCTGTAGGGGGGTGGTATAATAGCCCTCCCCCCTACAATATTTATCGCGCACCACGATTTTCTCAAGTATGTGAAATGAAACATTGGATCCCACCACAATAGAGGTCGCAGGCAACTCTACGAGGAAACGGATTTGCTGTCACCCCGTCCTTAGGGAAAGGATGTAAAAATAATAATAATGCACTCTTGACAAGGAGTAGGTTAAACGTCGATGCCTACTCCCTATCATGGATTGGGTTAGAATAAAGATATCGGATGGAATTAGATATAGGAGTAGTTAGCTAAGTAGAAATGAATTCAGGAGTTAGAGATAGGAAAGTAACTTAGGAGAGTCGTTAGATGGCTTCGGCCAGTTGGCTGGGTTTAAGGTGTATCTATGTGCACGAAAGGGCCTCGGATAAATAAATGGCGATCACGGTAATGAAAATATTAATAAAAAATGTCTATAAATGCATAATACTAATAATTATATTTGTACTAAAAATAAAGGCCAAGTCAGAAGACATGAAACACATCTGCGCTCCCGGAATCAATCAAAATCTTTAGAATAGTTTAAGAGAAAATCACAAAAAACCTAAAAACGTACCAGAGTAAAGTGGGTCGAAACAATAAGGGATAAGAGTTAATCCATTTCAAAGGGCATCTAAGAATAATTGTTTTATGAATTTTAATCCAAATCTTTCCAATCCTCAATAAAAAAAAAAAAAAAAAAAAATCCAAATCTTTAGAAGAAATTTGAAGAAAATCGAAAAAAAAACAGAAAGTGCTAGTTCCCGTTGGTCAATTTTATTCAAAAGCTTGAGGTCCAAGCGACATGGGTACTTAGCTTAAATATAAAATTCAGCCTCGAATGTTTTTTTCGCTTTTGAGAAATTTTGTTCACAAACAGGCCATTTTGCGAGACTAATTTTTTTAGGCATATGGGATCTCAATATGTGTATTTCTGTTGAAATACGATTTTTTGCGAATGCAAAACTCTTCCTATACTATATATATTTTTTTTCTTCTTTATTTTCGGCTGTGGCTAAAACCATTCAGCCCTTCTTATTTGAGATACAATACAAAAATACTATATGTTACATATATAATTAAGAGAAAATAAAAACTAATTTTTAAGGGGCTGAAAAACCCCTGAAGTATTTTATTAATTATTTTCAAGAATGTTACATTTAAAAGTGAATAAAATATAAGAACTCCCCCTCCCTCGTGGCCGATAGGTTAAAGACATTGTTAATATTGATAACCTTCAGCTAAGAGGTGTGGGTTTGGATCCCAGATAATCTGATGAAAATTTATTCAAATTGGATACCAATTGATTTAAATAAATATGCCTGGATCATTGTTTCGTAAATAAAATATTATATATCGTTTAATGTCTATATACTCTCAGATGCTGAAAAGACTAAAAAAAATAATAAGAAAACTAAAATAAAAAATAAATAAAACAAATAAACTTTAAGGGGATAGTTCCCTCTTCCACCAAAAAAATTGTTTCCTGCACACATTATTAAAAGGAAAATATTCAGGATCGATATCTTGTTTTGGAGTTATTTGTGAAACTAAAACTAAAAAAAGTCTCTAAATTTCACTACTTTTTCAAGATTGAGACCGAAACTCACTTCGGAGGATGTGAGTAAATTCAGAATTCAAATGTAAACTAAACAATTAAAACAATTTCCAATTTTTTTTATAATCTCGGGATAGATATAGCGCAGCATTCGGAAAATGCGCAAAATATACCTTAACCCCTTCAAGCAATCCTAATGACACTTCCTATCTTCTCCGTTTCTATAGAAGAGAGGAAAGACTATGCCTAGGGCTCTGTCCTTGTTGAAGGTTTCAAATGAAATAAATAAAAAGAAAATAATTTAATCATAATGATGAAACATTTAAAATGTAACGATGAATATAAACGATTGAACTATATTTTTTCCATATCATTAATTGTATAAGAGCAAAACCATTAATAATAAACAGAAAATAAAGAAAAAATTACCAAATGAGAAAACGTGTTAGAAAACTCTCAGAGCAATGAGCTCAGATTCAGCCTCTATTAGTGCTCAGGGATTCAGAGAGTCTATCTGACAAACAGGTCCAGACCTGGCTACTGAGGCATTCAGGAGAACCAAATGAATTGGTCGGGAGTAAAGACGAATATTAAATCCATTAAAAAAAAATGAAAATAATAATAAATTAAGAAAAAGTAAAAATGGAATCCGAACTTTAATCATAAAAATAATTTGGCAACCCACAACTCTGAATCATGAGATAGATTGGTATAAGGCAGTGATTATGATTTTGTTAATTCAATTAACTGCCAAAGCTACTTAAAAATATTTACTCTTATTTACTATTTATGTCTTTAAATATATTATGTTATATAGGCCTAATTAGTATTTTATACTATTCCTGCATTGGCTATCAATAATTACGTATAAGTAAATATATGAGATAAATAGTAAATTTTTATCAATTTTAACTTAATTAATATTTAAATAGAGAATTAATGTAACAAATTAAATTTACCAAAAAATTGCTTTAAAGTTTAGAAGAAATGCAATTTTTTAAGAAGCGAAGCGTACAGACGTCCGCCATCAAGGAAGGCCATATTGCTTATGAAGAGAAGAATAAATAATTGAAAATTTTGACATAAAATATGCTTCTTCAATCAGAGCCAACGCTCAACTGAGATCTCTCTGAGCTCAGCTTTTGAAGGTAGAGCAAATTTTGGCGCCAAAGGAAGCTTAGACTCGGTCACAGGCTGCTCCCCCCTCCCTTCTACTCTGATTGGCCTCTGCTCCTGGAAATAGGTAATTGGCAAAAAGCTAACTTATTTCATTTTAAAAAAAATTAAATAAAGAATGTAAATCATTATAATTTATTTTTTAAATCTTTTTCAGTTCTGTTCCAAGAAATAAGTCTTTCATTAGAAAATTTTAAAGAAAAATCGTTTTATCTAATTATATATATTATTTTCTGAATAGTAAAGAAATTATATTCAAAATTTAAAAACTTTTTAAATGAGGGGAGGGGGGGTGAAAAATTTAAAAGTTTGCTTGCTATACAAAATTTTTATCAAAAAATTTATTTTCCACTTGTCTTTGTCTATTGGTTTAGACAAACAATTTTGAGGGGACAAGGGTTATAGATTATCTAAGAATAATTGTTTTATGAATCCTTGGAGTGAATTTTAAGAAAAATCGAAAAAAAAAACTAGAAATAAACATCAGAAAAGTACTAGGACCCCATTGGCCAATTTTATTCAAAAGGTTCGAGGTGCAATGGACATGGGTATCTTAGCTTAAAAATAAAATTGCGACTCGAATGTTTTTTGTTTTTGAAAAATTTTGTTCACAAACATACAGATAGAAACGTATATATCCGTTGAAATCTCGACTTCGATTTTTTTGCGATTGCAATACTTTCCCTAAACTATATCTTACTTATATAGTTAAGAGAAAGTAAAAACTAATTTTTAAGAAGATGAAAATCATCCCCTCAAGTGTTTTATGTTATTTTAAAATTATTTATATCACGGGAATGCTACATCTCAAATTAAAATCGAATAAAAATAAGAAAACTAAAAAAAAAAAATAAATTTAAAGGCTGTACATATATGTATAATAAATTAGATAATCTTTATAATATATTAATCATTTTCCGTTTCAAAATTATGGGTATCCTCCAATTTAAGATTTTAAGATATTATTATGGCCTTGTCCCTTGGTGCAGAGGTAGAGGTTTCGCTTCGCATACCAAAGGTCAGTGGTTCGCTTCCCGTCCTGAGCGAG
>JAAAKE020154869.1:0-12433 GCA_010014785.2 Anisolabis maritima
TTGTTAGATGGCGAAATGTACGTTTGCATGATTCGCATTTATACGGTTTCTCACCGGTATGTATACGTAAATGGGTTCGTAAAGTAGTCGGGTGTCTGAAAAAAAAAATGTTTGTAGTAAGGTGATGATTGAAGAAGCATTGAGACTAATTATAAGAACATTATTTTTCCAAAGAAGAGAATATTAAGGAATTAGAGGTCCACTAAACCCTTCCATTTGGAGAAGAGACAAACTTTTTTTCATAATCGAAGAATCACTAGTTCGCTTCTTGAAGAGAATAGTAAAATATAAATAATGAATAATTGGCTTCTAAGTATTTAAATAAATATGGATTGATAATGAAGGTTATTGTTAATTGAATATGACCAATTTATCGTTTTTGTCTAAATGGGCTTTGATGACGAAGAAAAAAAATGTGCAGATGGAATTCAGATGTTTGTAAAAAAAATTCAATAACGTGTAATACATATTGATTTCCAATAAATGCAACAAACAAGAAGAAAGAGGATAGTTTTGTTCATCCTGTATCTTATCTTACAAATTTCAAAGGTTGGCACACCATGGAGTCCCTATGGTCTAAATCTGAATTTATTGAAACTCAGCAGGAGAGTGCTGTGCTTCTAAACAGGAGGTTCTAAAAAGACAGGTATTTAGGTGACAGACTGACATATCAAGTGGTGAATAGGCTCTTAAAAAGGGGAGAAAAAGAAAAAAGAAAAATTGCCTCCTTTAAAAGAAGAGCATTCTGAAAACATTTTCAAGAGAGAGAATTCCAGAAGGAAATATAACAAATTATTTTCGATATCCATATATCCATATTAGTTGGCATCTACTTTTAGCTTTCTTTATTCATAAAAATTTCTGCAGGCCCATTTCTTTATTAGTCAAAACATTTAAAAAAAAAAAGCTGAATCTTTATATAACATATTTCTCAAAGATGGGATGCAACAAAGTAATTACATTTAATTTTGCTTTTTCTTTTCTTGAGCACTTTCTTAAATACTGTCAATTACAATTTTATTTATTTATTTATTTTGCCTTTCGGCATCTTAGCCCATATAGACTTATACGATACACCTATATATTTATTAAGTTACATTTTATTAAGGAATATTTATTTACACCATTTGGTAACCACTTAATAGAAATAATTGTTCACCGGACTTCTTGGGATCCGAACTCTTTGACTTTTAGGGTTATCAATAATAACATTTTCAATATTCTAACATCTCAGTCATCGGTTATTTAAGATTTTAAAAAAATTTGGGTTTCCTGAGTTCGGTATATAACAGTGCGGATGGGGCGTAGGAGAGGGAATCCTTAACTTATTTTGCTAGGAAATTCAGATGAAAAAACTGAAATCCGTAATATATAATAGTATAATTATAATTTGCAATACATTTTCTCTAGTGCACAGTGACTTGAAATTGCGAAAAAGCAGAAATAATTAATTTTATTTTTTTAATAAGTCTAAAGTGAAATATGTTAAGTTAGGTGGTGGCCGACCTCCATTGGGAAGACTCACTTAGGCCAGTAATAGCACTTGGGCTTCTGGGGGGAGATTATCTCCCACTTTCCTTCCCCAGGAGGAGATTTTTGGAAGAGTTGGAAATAATTGCGGCAAGCCGGACTAGAACTCGAGCTATTTTCATACTCTAGAATCGTAATCCGCAAGTTATCCGTCTTACCCACTGTCTCCTCTAAAATGAAATAACCTGGCAAAAATATTTTAAAAAATTTAAGGGTTGTAGATAAGGTTCTAAGATAAGGCTTTACATAGTTTTTTAGAAATTACAAAACTCATAATTTTTCAAGTTCTCACACCAAACATCCATTGAAAAATAAATTTCTTGTTATTTCTTAAAGTTAGCATTTTCTCATGTATTCAGAGCTGTCGCTAAGAAAGGGATGAGGTGGAGGCTTCCCTCTCGCCCCACCTTGACTTAAACTGACAAAATTATCTAGTGGCATAAAAAATAAATTCATTTGATAGGTTGAAAATGATTAAGCACTTAGATAGAAATTAATAGGGGTTATACCCTTTGACAATCGATAGATTAATTTCTTTCATCGAATTTTTTCCTTCTTCGAATTCGAGCGAATTAAGCAATGGCTTAAAATTTATTCATTCTTAAGTTTCGGGAGTATTGTGATTTCTCCCTTACCCCTTTGGCAACTAAGGTCCTTCTCTCGCCTCTCATCTCAAAAACGATATGTGCTGGGAAAAAATGAAGATTGGTGTTTATTCCCCGAAACATCGACAGAAGCAAATAAAATATACTGAGCCGAAAACACTTTCATTTGGAATTTGGATTCCTTGAAAACAGATTTGAATTAGCATTTCAAAATCAATAAATTCACTTATTAGATTTTTATAATAATATTTAGTGGAAACCAGTTTCTTAAAACTCCAATCTTGTAACTTCTTCGCTTACTTTCATATAAAAATAATAAATTACTTACTTGAAAGACTTTGCACAAATTAAACAAGTATGTACTGTTGGAGCACTATTTGATTCCTCGGGCATTGTCTCTTCTTGATTATTACAATAATTCATAGAAGGTGTCATATTCATTTCTGAAGAGGGTTGTTCACTCTCTTTTTGAATCTCGGGAGGCATTGGACATGGAAAATGTATCTAAAAATTAACAAAATATTAATATATATAATAAATTTCATCAAATGGTCATTGATTTTATGATTGGCTAAATTATTTTATTAATTGTCCATTAAAGGCTGTAAATTTAAATTTATTTAATGGGAAGCCAATATAATTTAAATAAATTTTATTTGGCAGAACGGGAAGGTAATCACTGAGATAAGACTCTTGCTTCATGATCTAAGGGTTAGTGATTCGCTTCCCGTTATAAATAAAAGCAATAAAATTTATTTAAACAAACTTGGAATAGACGGTATTCAGAAGTCGAAAAAGACTTAAAAATAAATGTTTATGGAACCTCAGGTCGAGGCACTCAGGAACAAGTGTGTAAATACCGCCGGTATTTGAAAATTTATCTTATATATGATTAATTGTAAACTCTAAATGACCACTGCAGACAAAAAAGCATAAACAAAATCTAAAATATATATATACATATATATATATATATATGAACTTGGGATTTCATTTTCACCTATTATAATCTCACTATATCCAATTTGGAATTATTAAGATAGCTTCTTAATCAAAATAAAGCCTGTTCTCTCTCTCTTGAGGTGCTGTTAAAGTGAGTGTATTAGAACCAGCCCAGATTCTCTTGATAGGCAGTGTTGAAAAATAAATTTTATAACTAAAGTGAGGAAGAAAATTTTATACTTGCGAATTACTTTTATCATGAGATCTGATAAATTTTGGGCTGCATAAGTTTGTTGGGGTGATTGGGTGTCGATATTCTGGTGCATGGGATGGTACGCCATTGGCCCGGAGATCCTGGGTTCGACCCCCAGGGAGCATACGGCCCAATCCTACCAATAAAAATACCCACAACCATCATTTTGATTAAACAATGAGTCGACCCTTCAGGTCTTTTAAACATTTATTAAATAATACTACCTATTTTAAAAATCTAAATATCATTTAATTAAAAAAGTACCTTCCTTTTTTATGAGTAAAGTCCTTAAGTTAATTATAAAACAATGGTTTAAATGATTAATGTTAGAATAAATTACCTTTTGCATTGCTGCTGAATCTAAATGAGTTTCAGGTTGAAATAAACTGGATTTCATGTCATTTTTAGTCCACATTGGGGCTTCATGTTCTTTAGGAACGGGGTGGTTGTAAATTTGAGACATTGTTTCTTCTTCTTGTTTCGTTAATTAAAAAATATAAACTAAAATATTCATTCACATGTTTTTTAAAAAACAAACGATTACAAAATCAATAGTGAGTTCTATAAGTTTTTAAAAAAAGTAAAATATAATAAAAACATTCCTCTTGAGTGACAGGGAAAGAGAGAGAGAGGTTAGACATAAATTACACGCCGATATTAGAAAATTATAATATTTATAAAGGGAAAAATCACTATAAAATTAAAGAATAAAAAGAAAATGTTAATTAATTATAAAATTCATATCGCACTTTTAATAAATATATTCATAATTGATGCGAAATAATAGGAAAGGTAAATATTTACTTTGACATGCCGACAGGAACGCCAACTTGGGTTCGAGTTTGGATGTCGGATCGAAAGTCAGGATGACAACCTCCACAAAAACTTTTGACTTCTTTTTATTTAAAAAGAATAAACCAGGGTGGAATTAAATGATAAATAAAAGTTAGGAATCAGAGAATTTACTTGTAAAAAATAGAAATAGCATTATTTTCACTAATTAAGCAAGGCAGTGCCACATCTTGGATGGAGTACTTCGATTGACATGCTAAATGGAATATCATTAATTTACAAAACCTAAAATGTTTTCTTCACTCAATTTAGAAATATGTATTAAATGTTTTAATTTTATAGAGGTTTACATTCAAGGATTTAAGTAGAGCATTTTTTAGGGGAGAAGGTGGAGAATCCCAAAAAAAAAAACCAATAGACCTCACAAATTGTCAACTTATACTTATATTAAATTCATTATTTAAATTAATTTTTATATGCTTATATCATTTTTGTTACGTTTCTGTGGAAAGATTCATAAATAATAGTGAATGTTTGAGGAAAGAAGCAAGAGGGACAATTAGATTGCACCCCATATAGATGCTAAGGACTCCAAAAAAACATTAGCCTGGATACTTCCCCCCCCCCCCCCCCCCCCCCCCCCCCCCCACAAAAAAAAAAAAAAAAAAAAAAATTATTAAAAAAAAAAAAAAAGAAAAGGGGCAAATTAGATTGCCCCCCATAAAGAGGCTAAGGACCCCAAAAAAAAATTAACCTGGATCCCCCCCCCCCCCCCCCCATCTCTCTACAAAATAATAAAAAACATGTAATTTGAATGTTTTCAAATTAATAAAAAAAGGTTTCTTAAAGACTTCAGCATTTGAGGCCATAATCGATACTCATATATATTTATTATGATACAAATTATTCATATTATCACATTTTTTTATATCAGTTGGAATCCAATTGATTTAAATAAATTTTCTTCCTGGGATCCAAACCCACACTCTTCGGCATTGAATGTTATCAATAGTGACAATGTTAATATCTTTAACCTCTCATCTTCGGAAAGTGATAAATAAGAAGCTAAAAAAATGTAAAATTATTAAACTTAAGAAAGGCATGGGGGGTCCAGGAATGGGCCATTGAGTCCGAAACTGGTGGGATTTGCCATGTGGGGGGGATGTGTGCCAACACTGCACGATACACCAGGGGTAACCAAGCGGGGAATGATTTTTTGTTAGGATTGAGGGTTTTTAAGCCTTTAATTTAAAGCTTTTCCCTCAAAAAAAAAAAAAAAAAAAAACTTAAGAAAATTCATAAACTCACTAATCACCTTTAGATGAAAGGGGATAATTAACCCAAATTTTGCCTGTCTATTTTAATCTTAAACTAGCTCACAAAATTCTATCCCAACCACAATATTGATGTTTAAATATTCTTATTTTAAATTTGTTGAAAACCAAAAAAGTAATTGTCATTTTTCATTTGCAGTTTTACAAATGCGAACCAAGCCTAGAGAATCTATGCTTAAACCATAAAAATTCAACCCCTTGTAATAGAATGGTGAAGATAGATTTTTTAGAAAGCTTATTAATTGTAATTTATGGTGGAATAGGGTTGGAGTTTATTTTTTTTAAAGATCGCACTAGACTAAAAACAATCCACTTCTTTGCCAAGTTTAAAATTACATAAAACATCAACCTTATTTTTTTTTTTAACGGCTGTTAGCCATCCAGCATCAAAATTTGGTACATATAATTATATATTATAGAATATTCATTTTTTTACAAAATATATATAAATAAATAATAATAATATTGTGTATATATATACATTTTGTAGTCTTTTTCGGCATCGGAGGCCATTTAGACTCCGTCCTTATTTATTTATATTAATTGGTAGCCAATATAATAGAAATAAAATTTTGTCCCTCAGGACGAGAAGCGAACAACTGATCTTTGGTACGTGAAGCCAGACCTCTAGCTCTGCACCAAGGGACAGAGCTATATATATATATACATATAGCATAACAAAAAAAAAACCAATAATTCAAAACACAAAGGGGACAAAAAAACACTAAACCTTTAGTGTTCACGAATCAAATTCGGAATTAGATATATCTTACTAATTCTAGTTCATCAGATTAAAAAAATATAAAAAAAAATCGTTTAAAAATTAGAATAATTTTTTTTTAATCCTATACTTTTGTTAGCTCGTTTAAGTTTTTAAATTTCACGCTTTTTCGCAACTATTTTTTATTGAATTATATAATTATTTTTTTTTATTTTTTATTTTCTTTATTTAAATTTTATTTGGCACAAAGTTTGACTATCATGCCATGAAACATCATTTTGTTACAATATATATAATATAAAGAGTTTAATAAAATTATATAATTTAATAGTAATAATAAAAAATAATAATATAAATATATAAAGTTAAATACAATATAATAATATATTAATTCGGTTAATCTATAGTGTACAAAAGGTGTACTCTGGCTTTATGTGTATTTATTTTTTTAACTTTATAAAATAATTGGAATTTATATCCAAGCTTTTTTTTTTTGATCATATACTTGTAGGGTTGCATCACGTTCTGTCTCAGGGGTTCGCTTCTTGTCCAAAGCTATACAAATTTATTTAGATTTTTATTTATTTTATACAAATTTAATATTTTAAAATTTACTTTTATTTATTTCTAAAAATAACTTGAAAATTTTGGCTTTTTTTTGGCTCAATATATTAATCAAAAAGTTTCAAATTACTCTTATAAATATAAAAAAAAATAAATCAGCTATCAATTAATTTAAATAAACAGAGTCTAAATGGAAAATGGACTTAAAAAAATATCCGTATAGTCTTTATTTTTACCTCTCAGGGGTTAACACCTTTGACTTTTTTAATTTTTTGACGTAATTTTTTAAATATTTTCTAGATTGTCACTCTAAGAAATTCAGGGGAGTGGGAAATTTTTTTTTAAGTCTCGACATCTGAGGCCATTTAGACTCTTTCCTTATTTATTTAAATTAATTGGTAGCCAATATAATTTAAATAAATGTTTGTCACTTGGGTCGGCAATCGAATCCTTTGGTACGTGAAATCAAACCTCTAGCTCTGCACCAAGGGTCAGGGCATGGGAGGGAAATTAAAAATTTAATTAGGGCTAAATTATTATTTATATATATATATATATTTATAAGAGTAATTTGAAACTTTTTTTTATTAATATATTGAGCTAAAAAAATTTTTTTTGAATTTTCAAGTTATTTTTAGAAATAAATAAAAGTAAATTTTAAAATATAAAAATTGTGGAGATTACTTTTATTATAATTTAATTATATATAAATAACATTCATTATGATTTAATTTTATAAATTAACAAAAAAATTTCCAATATAAATTAATAGGATAGAAGCCAGGGATTACTAGAAATTGGAAATAGTGAATAAATTTCACATAATCCATAATTTTCTTCAACAAATAAATAGGTTTTTCTTAAAATAAATAAATGGTAGAAAAGTAAAAAAAGTTTTAAAAAATTTAGTTCCATTTTTCACCGCAGGTTTTAAAATTATTAAACCATAAAGAATATTATATATATTTTTTTAATTTGTAAAAAATAAATACGCGTAAATAAAGATAGATTTTTTATCTCTTTTAATATTATTCTTTTAAAATAAAATATATCAATATCAATTTTGTAAAATTTTAGTTTATCTGAATATAGTAACAAGTTTATCTGACACGTCAAAATCTAAGGGTCATCAGAATTTTGTTTGTATATTGTATTCTTCGTAAAATTACTCAGTCATTTCATTCTCTATAACATTTTTTATATAAATGCTAATAATTTTTTTATATTATTTAAAATGGGAAATAATTTATTAATATCATTCCTTTTGTGAAATTTTTTCCGATGTAATGATAATAAATTTTCCAACTAGATTTTAGTCAAATTTTTTCAATAAAAAATTAAAACCTAACCAAATATATTAACATAAAAAGATAATCCTATAATAATGGCTGATAATTTAACTGCTGAACAGACGGAAAAAATATTACAATTCCAGGTATGTATATATTATTTTAATTTTTAATAATTTATTAGATTTATTTATATATTCATTTATATTCAAGGACTTGACTGGAATTGAAGATATGAGTGTGTGCCGAGATACGCTTGAAAGGCATAATTGGGATTTAGAAGTGTCTGTTCAAGATCAATTAAATATAAATGAGGGTCGGCCGTCGATTTTTAATAACCCAAGCACAAGACAACTGGCTGTGGTGGATGCACATGGCTCCCAGGATATCATCTATTCATCTCATTCAAGTGGTCAACCCAGACGACCTCAGGGCATCACTGGGCTTTTCCGATTTGTTGTCTCCTTTGTCTTCAATCTCTGTTATAATACATTATCAAATATCTTAAATTTAACTCTACGAATGATTCGACCAGATCCAAGGAGATGTTAGTATTCTCCTTCACTCATTAGCTTTTAACTAAAGAGGAAAAAGACTTTAAAATGTTAAAGATTTCTTTCAATGTGTCACGATATCTTGTATCTTTTAATTTAATCCGTTGAGACGAATGATGCTTGTTTCAGCTGCGATTCACAATCACTATAATTTCTTGCCAGTTTTCCATAGTTTATCTCAAATAACTTCACTAGATCATCAGTCCTTTGCGCACAACTAATTCTGGGTTTTATAATTAGAAGATAAAAAATATGTCCCAGCGATTCTTAAAAAAAGCCATTTTCCTTTTGGAACAGTTTAGTTGCGTTTTTCAGGCAATTCATTTATCCATTTTTTGCACATGAATGAATGAATATGGAATTTCAAGACTATTTCATTCCATTTTTCTTTGTGGAATTTTAAATAGACTGAATAATTTTATTTCTCTTAGGAACAATAACATAATAATAAAAGTTTAAACAAAATCATGATCATTATAAGATAAGTATTTGCAAAAAATTAATTGATTTAGCTAGAATGTTGAGTCCCATCTTAAGCCGCCTCGGAATTTTTACCTGAACGACTTAGAAACCTTAATTCCTACGGGCTCTTCTGATCGCATTGATTCTGTACGTCCGACGAGATACCATCGTCTGAATCGAAGGAGCATAAAATCATTTTTTTAAATTAAAGATTGCACCACTTTTTGTTTCGGGTAATCCATAACATCCATTACTCTTCTTTTTTTTTAAAGAGAAATAATTATTACATATTGTAAGCCTACTCTTATGTATAATTGCTTTAAGAATTCCAATTTGATTTTAAGATTTTTTTTAAGTATTTGATCTCTTCCAATTAAGTTTAGAACTTCAATTTTGCTTTATCTCATGAGACATTAATATATTTTGTTTCTCTTTTATTTAATTTTAATAAGCTTTTTTTTTTTATAGATGTCACAGATCCTGTTACCGATGTAATATCATTTATTAGTCATTTTGAAGAAAAATATGGATCCAACCATCCAGTTTTTTACCAAGGATCCTACAGTCAAGCTTTAAATGATGCTAAACAAGAATTACGTTTTCTTTTAGTATATCTTCATTGTGAGGACCATCAAGATACTGCTATTTTTTGCAGGTAAAACTTACTATATAAAGTACTTAGTATTTGACAAAAGAAAATAAAAATCATTTTGGGCACTGTACCATATTTTCAAGATATTTTTAGAAATCAAATTTCTTGTATAGATGGTGTTCAAAACCTTGGTAAATGGAGAAAAGAATTGTATATTTCTTTTTCTTTTGGCACATCTATATTTACTCAATTTTATTTTGAAATATCAAATAAATAATTTTTATTTTATTTTTAGGGATACTCTAACAAACTCAGATGTTATATATTATATAAATTCAAATATGCTATTCTGGGCTTGTTCCATCACAACTCCTGAAGGATATCGTGTCTCTCAAGCATTAAGAGAGAATGGTTATCCTTTTCTCGCTCTTATAGTTCTTCATGATTCCAGAATGACCGTTGTCGGCCGATTAGAAGGACCTTTCCAACCCCAAGAATTATTACAGAGACTTAGGTAACTCTTGGACTTTTATTTATTTAAAATGTTTTCAATTGATGAACTCTTTAAGTTGGTTTCACATTTGTTAATAAAAAAGAAAACAATGAGCAAATGATGCAAAACAAAGTTCCAAAGTACTTCTAAAGATTTATTTTCATTAATAATTTTCCTCAAGTATCTTAAAATATATTACGTGTCTCAAAATAAATTAGACAATAGACAATAAGAGATAATTAGAATATACATATAAAATCCAAAATACTTGAATATTTTTGGTTTTGATGCAGATCTCTTAATTATCTTTAAAGGCTAAACAAAAGCTTTGGTCCAATTTATTTTGAGACGCATATTCTCATAGATGTTTAATTAAAATTAAGATCCTAAGGTCAATGTGTGATTTATTTGAATTATTTAATGTTATAAAAAATTTGGCCATAGCTTCCCGAGAGGCCAAATCCAAGATTCCCAAGGTAACGGGTTATAAGTGGTTTTCGAAGTTTGGTGCAAGGATTCCCATGTTAATCTCAGATAGTCAGGAGAATTTGGGTTCAACTCGAAAGAAATCCATCAATAATTAACATCGAAAAATTATATTGATAAATATAAACATAAATTTTATTAAATTCTAGGGAATTAGTGTCTGATAATGAAGCCTCGTTAGTAGCTGCACGAGCAGATCGTGTCAAAAGAAATTTTAATCAAACGTTAAGACAACAACAAGATCGAGCTTATATGGAATCTTTACGAGCAGATCAAGAAAAAGAAAGACAGAGATGGGAAGAAAGGGAAAGAATAGAAGAGGAGCTACAACGTCAAAGGGAAAAAGAATTAGAAGAAATTAGAAAAAAAGAGGTAAACTATATAATTATAATCCTAATTTTTATTTTTAAGAGGAATGATAATTAGATTTGAAACTTTCACATGTGTGATTCATTATAAAATAAACAATTCTCATTATGAATATTTATGTGTATCCAAATAAATCGATGCATTTAATTTAAATAAATATTATGGAATCTAAATACCCTCAGATACCGAAAAAATTTAAATAAATCAATACTTTTAACAGAAAAATTGATTATTTAATAACTTTTTTAATAAAATTAAATATGAGAAATATATAAGAACTCTTTAAATCTAAAAAATTAATTTAAACTTATTTTAATTAAAAATATATTTAAAATATGAATTATTTTTATATTTTTAGGAAATCAGACAACAAAAGATTGACTTCTTAGAGAGGGTTCCAGAAGAACCTCCATCAAACGATCCTAATGCCTTGCAAATAGTTTTCAAATTACCTGATGGGACTCGTCTTGAAAGAAGATTTCACCGGAATCAAACTCTATCGGTATTTAAATAAATAAATTTATTTACTACCTGCTTAGAGGCACAAGTCCTCGGTGGCTAGGTTCAATCAAACACAAATACAAATTTAAAAATTACATAACACAAAACAACAAACTATAAACAAAACAAATACAAAAAATACAAGAAAAAATAGAAATGTATGTTCATTAACAAATAACATGTTCATACATTTCCATTGAAAGAAAAAGATAAAAACATGATGAGTAAAGGACGCATTAGCCTTCTCGACATTCGCCTTAAGCTGTTAAGGAAAACCTGGCCAAAACCTTAACAAGGATGGCAGGACCTTACTCTATCTGAGCTAATCTCTGCACTTAAGAACTAAATAAAATTTTCACTCAAATCTAGTATTTTAGGATTTGACAAAATGTATAGATTTAATCATAGGGAGCAGATGACTATAGTAGTGTCAGACTTCAATACAAACGTATATTTTTCAAGAATCTTGGCTTATGAATTTTCTTCCTATGATCTATCCTATCTAAAATAATTTGGTTCCTGAAATCTACTTGATATTTCCTTCCAACTCTTAAAACTTGATACGTTTTAAACATCACTTTCAATTTAGCATATTCCCTTTTTTCTAATAAACCCACCCTGCCTCGCTAATCATTAAGGGAGGACTACTAAACCTATCAAATTTTCCAAAACAAACCTCACAACGTCATCCTCTGAACCATCTCTATTTTCCTCCCTAACTGCTGCAGATAGATATTGGTACCACACTACTGAACAATACTCTAAATTAGACCTCACTTAAGTTAAATAAACTTGGACGTACCTTTCAAAACTCTACCAAACATTCCCAGCTTCCTATAAGCCTTATTAACTATATATAATTAATATGGGTATCCCATTTTAAATTTGCCTGAATATGAATTCCCAAATATTTATAAAATTTAGATTCATTGATAATATTTCCATT
>JAAAKE020154880.1:0-12433 GCA_010014785.2 Anisolabis maritima
AGGCTTTTCAATAAAATCGGCCAAAGAGTACTAGAACTTTATTGGGGTACTTTTTTTATTTTTTTTCTCAAAATCGACTCTAATGATTTTGATTAAAATTTATCAATCAATTATTTTTTATATAATCTTTGAAATGTACTACTTATGTAGTAAATGTACGTTATCCACCCCAAAATGGTTTAGGGCCCATTTTTGCTCTTGTACATACAAGAGTCACAAAAGAATCACAAAAAAAAAATCTAAAAACAGACTTTTTTTTTGTGATTTTCTCTTAGTTTGGTTGTACGAATAAGATGATTTAATCAATTTCCACTTCAAAATAGGGCGTTAAAATTTGATTTTAAGAAAATATAGGAACACACTCGTTTCTATGTTAACAACACATCAATATTTTTAAATCCATTGTTTAATAATAAACATAATTTAATTTTTTTATACCTATAAATATTGTCCTCAGGCTAAATTTGGAATGAAAAATTGGTGGTTCACTGGATACACTATTTACTTCTTGGGTTCTCATATACTATTATACAGAAAGAATATAACCTAAAAAAAATCTGATGTGACAACACATCTCGTTACTAAACATCACATGTTGTGGGATATGATTTTTCACCATATTATTATTAAAAGTTTAATTAAGAGATATGATAATTATAGTAGAAAAATAGAATAATAGAGACATCCAGAGAAAAGAAAGAAATTATTTCCTGAAAGTGTTTCGGTCGCGAGTCGAGACCTTCTTCTGAAATTGGGAAAAGTTTGGTGTTCGTGAATGTTTTACACAATGGAATAATATTTAATTTCATATAATTTAATTGTTTTTTTTTTCATTGCATCTTTCTCTCTTTCTTAAAATGATTTTTTTCTTTATTAGGGCTGCCTAATCATACTTTTTTTTTTTACAAAATTTCCTAGTCATCGCCTACTGTTTTTAGATAGAATTATATTTCTAGAACAGGTAGAGCCATCTCTTATCCATAACATTCACTAAACCCATTTGCATATACTAGTAAGGAAAAAACTCGATTTCATTTTTAAGCTAATTTATTCGAAATAAAGTAAGGATATCCGCTCTGCTTTGGTCGGGGTTAGGGACTGGCTGCCCTTCTGCCCTTTTGCCCCAAATTCCTATCCATCCTGTGCTATATAATTTCAAAAATATGTTTATATCTACGAAATAAATTAATTTAAAAAAAAAGAAGGAAGGTCTCATATATAAACGATCATATCTACTTATCTAAGACGGACTATGCGCAAAGAAACAGTTAAATTATAAATAAATAAATAATAATAAATTTTGTAAATATTAGAAATAAAAAAATTGAAATTAAACTACGTGTTCCAAAAGTGGGCTGAGCAGTTAGTAGTTTTTATAAAACAAATGACCCTTACTAAAGTTGCTTTTTTTAACATTTAAACTCAACGAAATTTTTTACCTCTTAACCATTCCCCTCTTAAACAGATTCAGTCATCTTCTCGTTTGATCCTTCTTTGAAAAATATTTACTCCTTCATAAAACAAGAATACCATGGGGGGCATAAATTAACCTTCGTTTTTGTTTGCTGAAAGGTAACCAAACCAAATGACAATCCCACTAATGAATTTTTTGGTTAATTTGTTCAAAACTCCTTTAGAGCGGACCCTGATAATCATTAAATTAATATTTATAAAAATTAACAACTGAAAATGTGTGGTCCACTTTCTGGAGCAATTAATCGAAAAATTAATTAGCGATTTGGTTACCTTCTAGCAAGCAAAAAGAAAGGAATTGATGAACCCCCTGGAATATTTTGAATATTTTTAAATTAAATATATCAATTAATGAGGAGACCTTTGAAAATTGAATATTGACTTTTGAAAATTTTAAGCTCTCATTTTTATTTTCTAACTACATACTAGGTAGTATTCGGCATAAATAGGCTCGTGAGACAATATATTAATACTTTAGTATTTCTATTATTTAAAACTCCAATCACATCATTTTCCCTACTCCTTCTATATTAGTCTCTTTATATTTCCATTCTATAAAATTTCTTGCCCATCCTCCAAATAAATGAAACCAAATAAATGAAACCTATATTTATTTTAATAATTAATTTTAAAGTATATCTGCCCCACCTCCAATGTATAAAGGTATTTTTTGTATAATTTCAATGAATTTCACGTTAATAAATATATTTTATTTTTTTTTTTATTAATCATTTTTATTTTTTCAATTATGTTTAAAATTATATATCGATACGACGGTTATTTATTTATCATTAAAAAAAAAGAAAAATTAAATTAAAACTGTCAAATACAAACATACATATAATAAAATTAAAAAAATAAATGAGAAAAATTATACAACAATTTATGTCAGATGTCAAAAACACGAAAAAATTTTAATATTTATTTGATTGAATTAAATCATTGAATTTTTGATTGAAAGGATATTAATTATTTTTTTTTTACCTTTAATTTGATAAAATTATAATTAATTCAATTTACAAAAATTATCATGAAAAAAAGTAAATAATTGATAATATGATCTTATTTAATATTGAAATATGAAATTTCGAAAAAAATTATCTGTAACTCTCCCTCTAGTGACACTTCAGTGTATGGATGAGATATATTACTCTAATAGAATGAGATAGAGTTATTAGTAAATATTAGAGCAAGCCACCACCCACCCAATCTATAAAGTCATTTCTTTAGCAGTAGATTATAAATGAGTTGTTAATTGCGAGAAAATAACAAGGCTGGCAAGTTATTTGAGGCAAGTAAGACTGTTATTATTATTATGGACGTCTGCGATTGTCACGGTCCCACAACGAATAAGAGGAAGCACATTTTCGTCCCCTGATTTGCATTTTATCTGATGGCAAAGCAGGCGAGTCGAGCTGAACCGAGTTGGGAGCACAAAAACTTACACACGCACATGCACCGATGGATAGATTCCAAATAAAGCCCGAATAGTAATACCCATGTGTCGATTCGATTGCTTTATATGCTTTTCTATTCCGACATTCAATTTTAAAAAATCTAAAATTAAAGGCTCGATTTGCGCGTGTGCCTCATTTTGATATTTTCAAAATTTCTGAAATTAAAAATTTAATTCAGTGAGTTTATGAAAAAATTAATTGGGCGTTGCTAATATATTTTAATTTATTGATTACAATTATTCATTCCCGCTCAAAAGGATCTATTTACCTGGAAATGCAAATGGAGATTCTTTACTATCTACCTCAAATTACAAAAGATTTCTAAACTGCACTTTACAATTGCCTTACAAACAATACTCACTCTACTTATTCTTACAAAAATTAGTTTGTATTAGGTTTTTTTTTAAAGTCTTTTTCGGCATTGTGACAATTTAGACTCCGTCCTTATTTATTTATACCCACTGGTAGCCAATATAAAATAAATAAATTTTTGTCGCTCAGGACCGGAGGCAAAACCTTTACCTCTGCTTCAAGAGACAGGGCTTGTGTTGGTTGCTGGAAGGTAAACAATCCAAATGACTAAGTGGCTAATGATTAATTGCACCAGAGCTGGACTACACCAGACCATGTATGCCTAGTTAATATTTAGTGATATTTAACATTGCTTATTTATGGACCGTTTTAGACCAGCTCAGGTGCAATGAATAGAAAAATTTATTTGTGGTCAATTGGGTTGTTTACCTTTCAGCAAACAAACCAAAACTAATTTCTGCAATCCATCGTATTTAAAAGTTACATTATTTTGTTGAAGCTTGAGTGGCTGTTACGCCAAATTTATAAAAAAAAATTTTTGTTTTTATTATTATACAAAACTAGAAAATAATAATAAAATAAAAAATTAAGAATTCAGCAGTAAAGGAAAAAAAAATGATGGCCAATATCCAATGACAAGAAGTGAGGTCATTAATTTCAAGATCAATAAATGATTACTTATGGAGTTGGATAATTTATCTCGCCTTGTCACAACCCAGGTAGGTTGGTTCACACGCTCGAATTAAATTAAACAAGTCCTATCATCCTGTTTGGAAATATTTTTGAAAGAAAAAAAGGAGAACCCAACATGTCAACCGATTAGCATTAAAATAAAAATAGAGAATTGATCAATTCTATGGAAAACATGTGGAACTAACAAAGAAGTAGCTAGTAAATAAATATTTATCAAGTGTCCAATATATTGGAAATGTTTTATAAAATATATTTTTGATACTAACAGTTGGTCCTTGTCCAAATAAAAAAATACTCAAGAAAATAGTCAAAGAAATAGAAATATTTCGTTTAAGAACTCCCAACCAAGTTCCTCTCAAGCCGAAACCCCCCCCCCTCTTTTCTAAATAAAATTATAAATAATTATATTTAATTTAAATTTAATTTAAATATAAATAGTTAATAAACATGCCAGTTAATAAATTTATTATACGTACAATTGAATGAAAAAGATTTTTAATTTATAATTTGAGGCAGGAAATAAAACAGAAATGTTATCTTATCCTTGACGTTTCTGACATTAATAATACTCTTCTTCAATTTTGACATGTAAATTTTCTTAAAGACGGATTTGCTTAAAAAACAAATAAATCAGCAAATAAAATTTCGTAATAAATGTCTCCTATATGAATAACAATGAATTAAATTTTAGCGTGAAAATTTTTTAATTTTTTTAAAATAAAGAATAGGATTATTTTTATTTTATTTTCGGCATCTGAGGTCTTTTAGACTCCTTTCATATTTATTTAAATCATTTGGTAACAAATATAATTTAAATTAATTTTATCGCTTAAGACGGAAAGTGAATTGATCCTTGAAACATGAAACGTGATCCCTATGTAGAGATAGGGACTTCAAGGGACAGGAGATGGAATATTGTTTTTTTTTCCTTTTCGGCATCTGAGGCCATCTAGAGATTAAACGATATACAATATATTTATTTACCATGTAAATTATCATTATCATCAATTGGTAACCGAATGATCTAAATAAATTGCCTGGATTTCGAACCCATACCTCTTATCACTATTAATAATGTCAATATCTTTAATTAAAGTTTTTTCCAACTAATTTTACTTTACAAATAAACTTATACTTCGGTTGACAAATATTCAAATATAGCATTCGATTAGCGCCTTTGTTCCTGTTGGGCCACCCATTCGAGGATTAGCGGTGATTGGACTTGTTTATTTGTTGTTGGTTTCCAGAGAGTTAGTTAGATATTAATTCATTTATTAGTATTTTTTTTTTTTTTTAAAGAAAATACTCCTTTCCATTTTCCTTTTGGAAAGGTGCATGCATTTATTTATATAATATTAAATAAAATATATTTTTTTCATTTAATAAATATAGTTAAATAAAAAGAAAATGGTTAGGGCATTTTTCCTTCAATGATGTCGGCATAAGTTGGCTGGGAGAGCCGTCAACCGGGAGAGATGAATGGCTTCCTACAGGCTAATACTCAACTTTTTTCCATCTAATGATCGTGGCCTCTTTAAAAAAAAAAAAAGAACAAAATCATGATTAATAGGATGTTTCGCGAAGGTGGAAGTGAAACAAACATCGCGATACATCAACAACAACCCCCCCCCCCTCTCGAATCACGCCTTCTTGTTATAATGAGTGGAGTATATTAGCCCTTCAAATAAAAATAAAACCCTCAACAGCTGTTAGGATCAGCACCTGCAGCAGCGGCAGCAAAGACAGCTGCAGCAGCCACCCACCAAGGAATGTCGGTGACATTTCTATCCAACCTGCTGACTGTCACCTACTACTTTTTCTCGAAATGGGAATTTTAATAACTGGAAAAAGATTATACCAAGATAATATAGTAATAATTTAAAAAAAAACACATCAAGTTTCCTTTTTTTCCAAAAAAAAAAATTGTTTAATTATACATTTAAAATCTAGATTAAAAATTAAATTAAAGGAGAGCGTTAATTTATCAATTTATAGATCGTCTAATTTCATAAACTGGTAAGTTTATTTTTGTTATTTTTATGAAGGGTTTATTAATTATTAAATTAAAAAGTAGAAATTAATATTATTTAGCGAATTAAAGAGGATTTTTAAAAAAAAAAGTTTGCCAAAAATTACATATAAATCGTTTATAAATGTTAAGCAGTAGAGTACTTATACTTATACTATTTATACTTATTAAAATAGAAGGGTGTTATTTGACGCATATGGAGATCAAATTTAGAATATTACAATAATTACCTATTTAAATTCAGAAGGAACTGGCTAAAAAAAATTCAAACAAAATAACAAATTTGAAAATATTGCAAAAGAATTCACCCACCTAAAATAAATTTTTTCTCGGCTTAGATTCACAAGTCCTCGGTGGCTATGTCCAATCAAAAATTACATTCATTATGTTAATAACTCAAGAAAGTAACTTTTAATAAAAATATAGTAACATTAGATATAGATGGGATGAATTTAAAAAATAAATAAATAAATAAACGTTAAAGAAAAATAAAATAAAATGAAGAGAAAAAAATTTTTTTTTTGTTTAAAAAATAATGTAAATAAAAATAAGGATCACTTTAAATTTGATTTATACAACAATGCACCGAATCGTTATATCCAATGCCTCCCTCATTCAGGACACCTTCTTCAAGCCGAAAAAAAATTAAAAAATCAATACGAAATAAAAAATACAAAAATATTGGGTTTAAATTTTAACTATAATAGTTGCAAAAAAAACTAAAGATTTTCCATATATTTAAATTTATATTAGAGGCAATGACCAAGGTTCTCTGAAAATAATCCATGAAAAAATTTCACATTCGCCCTTCCCACCTTCCCTCTAAACTCTTATGCCTCTTCAAACAAAAATCCTGACCACGTTACTGATTACATCAACAAAACGTTAATAACCCAACAAATTAGAACAACGCCACTAACTCTAGAACCATCATCAGATGCTTAAAAAGTTACGCTTCTTTTTACCAATTTACTCAACTTTACTTCGTTCTCCCTCTAACTTACTAAAAGTTTCTTTAATATTGAATACTTTTATTTGTAGTTTGGTAAGAGAGGGAGAGGAGATGAGATAGATGAGATATTCCGAGTTCGTCACTCTTTAACGCTGATGGTATTTTGCACACGCCGGTAGCCTTGGTCCCGAGGATGTTGGTTTCGTTTGATCTCGGTATCGTTGTCGTGCTCTCTCTCTCCCTCGCGGTCTCTCTCCCTCTCTCTCTCTCTCCCCCCTACCACCTCTTTAATTCTAATTTGTACGTCATGAAAATTCATGAGCTCCATCCTCGTTGCAATCTCGTCCTCTCTATTTTCACTTTAAATCAAACCCCTTCAAAGCCGGGCGTTATTAACAGGGCAAACAGGGCCTGCTGGACTGCCGGGGCCTTATTACCAGCTAATATCAGTTAACTAAATCCGGGGGGCCCCCGGAAAACCCCCCGAGAGGGCTTTAGCGTTAGCGTTACTGTTAGCGAGAGAGTGGGAGAGAGAGAGAGAAAGCCACCACTGTCAGCGAATATCAAAGCGCGTGTGGCCATCAAAAGTTGCAAAAACAAAAATATATTCTTCATCATCTAATTGAAGTTCACGCAAAAAAAAACAACCTCAATCAAAGTCAGAAGTTTACATTTTCATTGCATAATCATTAAAAAAAAGGGGGGGTTTATTTAACTAACGATTATTTGAGAACAAATTATTCGCTTTGAAGTAGAATTAAATAAAGAAAAAAATTTCATTAATTTCTCCAATATCTGATATTTTTTTTTTACAAAAGAAGCACTTTGAATATAACTTCACTTTATTGAATGAGAGGTGTAGTTTTATGGGGCTGCTTCAAATTTTTATAGGATTTTTGACATGTAACTAGTTAAAAACACATTCTATTGCCAGAGTTTCCAATTTGTCCAATGCTAATCACAAAACCTTTATTGGGATCGAAAACAGCTCAATTAGCTCCGGAGACGTAATAAATTTCTTCTTTCCCTTCTCTTATTATTTGGGTTACTAATAGTTTGTCACATGTTTGATTTCTAAGAAAGAAAAAATTTTACATAAAAAAGAGGAGTCACGCCACTCGGATAACTCATGGTCACTATTTCTATTAATTTTAAATTAAATTTATCCTTTGAAGGTAGGATTCTTGTTTCTTGAACTAAAGTTTAATTTTAGTTCAATTTTAAATAAATTAAAATTAAAATTGAAAAAAAAAAAAAAACAACGAACGCTTCAATGATCGTCCTCGCCTCACCTCTTCAAAGCTTTTATTCTTGTTCGACGAAGGCTGAAGATGACCTAAACTCAGGTGGGCCGAAATATTTGCAAATAAATTATATATGTAAAGTGGCCGATATATAATCATTGCTGTTTGATTTCCCCCCTCCTTTAATTAAATAAAAATCGAGGGATAACCGATATCGGAAAAATTATATTTAAATTAATCATGTATGTCTACATGGGCTCCGATGTAAAAAAAATGTAAACGTAATATTATAAGTACAGAATTGTGTTTAGTCTCAAAACAATTTTGGGTTCTAAAATTTCCCCTTCAGCCCTTTATTTTCAAAACTGCCTAAGGCTGCCATCTTGAAACATACTATTTTTAAATGGTGTTAAATTTGTCAAATAGTCCTGGTGCAAAGGTAGAGGCCTCGTCTCACGTCCAAGGATCAGTGGCTCCCTGAGTCCTGAGCGACAAAAATTTATTTATATTGACCAATTAATATAAATAAATAATCTAATCTAAATGGCTTCAAATGGCGAAAAAGGTTTAAAAAAATTTAATCAAATATTAGAAAAATCCATTGAAATAGCAATTTATTAAATTTTTTTTCCTTAAATTTGACACCAATTCAATTTGGCATTTATCCCAAAAATTTTCTTTGGAATCAGATTATTATTCATTTTTCTTTTTATTTTGGTTTTTCACTCCTGGACTTTCAGGCCACACTGTAGTTTATTTAGAAATAAATCACCACCTCTGATATAATTAAATAAAAGAAATTTACATAATGCATATAATTTTATTAAAATAAATATAATAATCGCTACTGGTATCATAAATTTTTTTTAAACATTTAAAGATATTTAAATAATAAATTTAAAAAAATTTAATTTATTCAATTCTTAAACACAAAAACATTTTTTTAATCACTTTTAATAAATATAAAAAAATAGTTTCAAGGATATATTTCCTAATTAAAGCAAAATACTTGGTATTATTCTCTCCCCCCTTCTCTCTCTTCATTGTGTTCATTCCATCATTTTCTTTGACCTTGGCTCTTTGAATAAACAATTAAGGTTACTTATTTATTACGTATTAATTTAAATTAATATTTTAATAAAGAAGAAATTAAATTCTCTTATATTAATGATTATTTTTAAGCCTTTATGAGTATCCAAGTCATTTAATTGAGTGAAATAAATTCTCTTTGGTTTGAATGGGAACCGAGCTCTCTACCACAAAGTTTCAGAGTTGAAAACTAAAATGGGATTGAAATACGAATTTATTTACTTTAATGGGGTGTTAATCATATAGAATGGATGGCCTACATTTTAGAAAGTTTACAAATATCATCTTTATAAAAGAGAAAAAAACATGTATATAAAATTTTCTAATAAACAAATTTATAGTCAAATCTTTCTCGGAATCCCAACTTATTCCCACTCTAAAACATTGAAGACTCAAAGATATTATACTTCTACTAGTCAGTCACCTTCGCCTAAGGTGATTTTCCCAGCATTCTTAGTGCAAAGGTAGAGGTCTCGCTTCATGTTCTACTGTTTCGCTTCATGTCCTGGACGGCAAAAATTATATTATAACAAATTTTTTCTTTTAAAATATCAATTTTTCAAAATATTTATTTTTAACATTAAAAATACTTCTTTTTATTTGATTTATTTATTAAGGAAGTATATTAACATAATATGTGGATATCAATATCATTAATTTATATAATTCATTGGCGTAATAATAATAATTTAGATTTTCCAGGGGTTGAAATAAATTACTAAACATCATCAATATTTTTTTTTCTATTTTGCGTGTTGCTTATCTCAACAGGAATCCTTAATATCACATTTTATTACTCCTCCATTTTCTATTCGAATTTTGTCAAGTTTTTTTTTTCGTAACGGTCATTTAACGCCATGTTCTTCTTCTGCTTTTTTTGTAGTAATTAAATGTTATTGGGAAGTTAAGTGGTTAATTTCCGTGCAGAGACATCTTCGGGTCTTATCCTTATCAGTTCCCAAGATCCTCCTATCTCAAATATCGTAGCCAAAGACCGGAACTGAAGGCAATTTTTTTTACCAAGCTGCTGTTGTTGAGTTGTACTTTTTAAGGCCCCCTAATTAAAAGAAAGAGCTCTTCTGTCGCCGTGGCTAATTTCATTCCCAACCCCTAATTAGCGTTATCAGCTATTTTTAGGGATTATCATTGCGGGGGTGATCGCTTCAAAGGATTCCTACTATTATTAAACTAACGTCCATTTTTTTTTATAAAAGAGCGGCTTGTCTGTTTTCATAATTCATCGTGTGAAATAATTGAAAGAAAATAGTTAAATATAATTATCTTTGCTAGAAACGATAGCTATAACGCAAAGTCCAATATGAAGAAAGAATATGACTGAAAATTTAAATTTCATTTTATTAGAAGAAAAAATAATCCAATTGACCTAATTGTGATTCTATAATATTCATAAGAGGTTAAATTTGAAGGGATTTTGGTATAAGTTAGTGAAGTTATAAAATAGTAATTTTGGTGCAATTTTAATTTCTAAGATGATTATGATAACCTGATCAAAATGAGGCTTCAAAACGAGAACAAAAAAATTCATTATGATTTTCTCTATATTAAAAATTTAATATTAAGATATTTTAAAAATTTAAAACAATTCTTATTTCAATAAATTTTTTATAAATTCATTTTTATATAGGTATTTTAATTTTCAATTTCAGCTACTAGTTTTTAAAAACTAGTTTGATTGTTGCAATCTTTAGGATCTCCCCGCCATTTTTCTCGAATCCATAAATCGAGGTCTATACACCTGTTAGAAATGGCTAAATCAAAAATTATTATGAAAATATTATTTTTTTTAGTGGCAAGAGGATACGAATACGTATGCGGCAGCATTCGTTTATCATAGCAACATGAGAAAGTCATAATTTTATTACGAGAAGGATCTGAGCTAATGATTAAAGAAATTTAGAAAAAAGGAATTGTATAAAGAACATAGAATGCTTGGGATTTCTCTTAACAAACAACAAAGTCATCAAAACAAGTGAATAATCAAGATACTAACCAAGAATGTCTTCAAATTGCTTTGAAAAAATGAGTCATTATATCCTGTTCTCTTCTGAATCTTTCTGTTTAATTTATGATATTTAAATTCTTGTTTATTTTTTATTCATTTTACAGTTTAGAATAGCGTTGGAACAAATCCTAAAATATTGGAACTAAACAAAAGCTTTCTTCCCACATTGCATTAAAAATAAAAAAATATTTTTGAATTTAAACAATTTGCTCTGATTGATGATTAAACAAACATTAAAAAAAAAAAAAAAACAACTAATACATATATCTTTTGTCTGGATTTTCTGAGAAAGTGTCCCGGGTGTGACAAGTATAGTCAGTGGCATTATATTCATAGCATTGAAGGGGGAAAGGAGAAAAATAAAATTGCAAAAAGCAACACTCAATTTTAATAAAAACACCAAAAAACTACTTAACTAAGTTTATGAGAAATTATAAAATCTGGTGTGACTGAACGCACATCAGCCAACTTTCTCTTACATAAAGTAAAGGAAGCTGACTGATGTGTTGTCTCACTAGATTTTTTGCTTCAGGCTCCATAAGTAATCGTTCAATGTACAATAATTATTTTTAATAAAATAGTTTTTTGTGATGTATATTTTGCTGGTGGAGTTCTTAGCTTCCGGGGGATCTCCAGCCTATCCGGGGCATTGGTGTGCTTCCTTTGCACCAGACCACGGGTCTCTATTTGGCCTCAAATTGCCAGACATACACCACACACATGGAGAGAGACAGAGAGAATATTTTGCGAGACCCATTTTATAGTTTCAGAGGTCTTCAAAACGTGTATTTCCTTTGAAATCTCGATCCCTAATTTTTTTTGCACTGCAATAGTTTCTTATTATATATTTCATATATAGGTAATAAAAAAAAAAGCAGCTCTAATGACTAGACAATAAAATAAAATTACTCGCGCTCTCCCCCCCCCCCTCCCTTCTCCCACACAACCTCATGCCTATGTTTCATCCCTTGTTACTCTACTTGATAAATCTTAAAATAAATGATTATTTTCAATATTAATATGACTAATTTTAGAAGGAAATTTGGGAGAAATATTACAATCCATTTTTGGATCACTATCACATCATTTTATTAGTAAATATTTCGACTGGCTATCATACTGTCCTTGGGTGCAGAGGTAGAAGTCTCGTCTCACGTCCCA
>JAAAKE020154891.1:0-12431 GCA_010014785.2 Anisolabis maritima
TAATGAAAAAATTCCCCCCGCCCCGGATGCGAACACCGATCTCCTGTGCAGAACGGCGACACCCTACCGACTACTCCACAGAGCCCACCTTTTATCTGAAAATTTTTTTTACTAAATTTAATAATTAAATGAAACCAAACCACTTGCACAATGTAATGTTACTTTATTCAAATTAATTCATTAAAATTTTTTATTTAATAACTTTTCCTTAAATTCCAAAAGTTTATTCTCTAATCATAATATTATTTATTTTATTACTTACTCCAATATTGAAGGGCTCAAGTATTTTACATACAATATTGTTTGTAGATAAGCGGAAAGTACATAGTCCTTTAAACTCAATTTCTCCAAATTTGCACCCTCGGCATCTTCCAAAAAGCCGATCTAGCTTTTAAATATTGATTTTAGAATGTTATTTCTCTGTCTTACTATATATATATTATATTAAAAAAGAGAGACTATCTCTAAAAAGAAACAAGTGATATATTTGAAAGTTTTGTGTAAATACTTTTTTTTATGATTGAATATTATTTTATTGGGCTTAATTAATAAAAGTGAAATTAATTTTCAATAAGATAATAAAAAACTAATTTAATTAAATTAGAAAGCAGGGAAGGGAGAGGAGTCATTACATAAGATTTTCGTTATACATTTATTTATAAAGAATATAAAAAAGGAGAGCTTAATTCAATTTATTTAAAACTCTATTATAGTATGAAACGCGAGTGAATAATTAAACCAAAATGAATATTTCATAAAAACGGTGGTTAATCACTAAGAAATTTCATTATATGAGAGCTTAAGGAGAGCTTAAAAGATGGAGAAAATATCATCATCCATCACTTAATAAAAGGGTTCGTTGTAAAATAAGATTATTTCTAAAAATAGTTTTAGAATATAAAATTCAGATGTGATATTTATTTAATTATTAAATATATTGTTGAACTTTTTAAATGGTTATTAATTTAAAATAAATGCATAATCAAAATGTGTTCAATTTAATTAACTTCACTGAACTTTTGCTTAAGGGGGGGGGGGGGGACGATTTTTTTTGTGTGATGGGTGAGGGAAAACTATCTTATAAATCTTCAAATATAACTGAAAGTCATATAAATAAAAGAATATTTATTTAATAACTATTCTTGTAATTTGGATTTGTTAATGGGCATATAAAGATTATTTTGTGGAAATTTTATATTTTTCTCACTTTGCGTTTTTTAAGTTTAAATATCTACCAATACTGCTTCTATACTAGCTAAGTTTCAATAATAAAATTAGCATTGAAATATTAAAATAAATGTTTATTTTGTAGAAATTTCACACTTTTCGACCAAATTTCTTATGCGTTTTTCAGTTTGCGTGAATATCGCCCTTTTGCAAAACCATAATATTTTGAACTAATGCTTCTCCTATAATAACTAAATCTCAAAGATTAAATTAAAAGGAGCAATTATTATTGTTGAAAATAAACTTGTAAATTGGCCTAAGTCAAATGCTGTAGTTCTAGAAAATGTAAAGAAACTAGAAAATTCTCTCTTTAACAAAAGCTTATAAGATAATTCATTCACATATGAGAATAAAATAACTTTGATAATGAAAAAAAATAAAAAGCACTTTAATAAAATATATATTTTTTTGTTTTTACCCTTTTTTTTTTAAATAAATTTCTTAATCCTTGATTTAAAAGTCAGTGGTTCGTTTTCCGCCTTGAACAATAAAATTTATTGAAATTAAATTGGCTACCAATTAATTTAAATAAATATGCAGTGAATCTATAGACTCAGATGTCGAAAAAGACTTTAAAAAATCTTTTTTGAAAATTCATTTTTTCAATTCTCTTTAGAGAATCCCTTAATTCGTTTTCTAACCTGGAAAAACTCAGGATAAAAAAAAATAAATCTCCGTACTGCGAATTAATTTATTGTTTAAGATAAATGTTAGTTTTAAAAGAATTTTTTCCCAATAGATAACTATTTTGAATTTAAATTCAAGACAATTTCTTGGTCAATAAATTGATTCGTGTAAAATAGTCTTTAGAGCAGAATTACATAAAAAAAATCTAATTTTTGCCCCTATGACTAACTCCTATTATTGTGAATTAATACCACTGACCTAGATTAAGACAATGAGAAAACTACTTTAAAGCAAATGGATATTTCCATAAAAGAACATATTAATCAAAATCCAGGATAACTTTCTAATTCAAAATATATGATTAATTGATTCGGTTTAATGTAGTAGATCAATTAAATTAAAACTAATACAATTTGCTTCTCATTTGTATTTAAGCTAATCGAATTATATATAGTCAGTGCATTTGTTTATTTAAATTTAGTAAATGTTTGTTTGGAGCTTTAGAGATAATTAATTAATTACACAAAGAGAAAAGCTTTTAAGACAATTTATAAGATGATTTTGGTTTTCTTAATAATCTTATGCTAATTAATTATATAAAAGTATTTATTTTATTTCTTTAAGGATAATGTGTATTATACGTATTTGCAATACTTTAGTTGTTTTATAAATACAATACCTACCAAACCGAATCCAATAATTTGAAATAAATATCCTTGAGAAAATTGTGTAGGATGGAAGGGGGGGAGAGAGAGATAGAGAAAAACCTATAATTTTTGAAACTTTTTTTTACAATTTTATTTTAACTTTTTACTTTGCCCACACCCCATAATCGAGAGGTTAAAGTGTTGACTTGGTAAATATCGATTACCTTAGAACCTTTGTGGATGCTTAACCAACCTGATGAAGATTTATTTATATCATTTGGGTACTACTTGTTATAAATAAATATTTGGATCGTAAATAATACAATTATTTAAACTCAGATGCCAAACTTTCCTACTTAGAACACTCAACAAGTTTTTTTTTTCCCAATCAACACTCGATATATATCTGCTATAATTTGATAATTTAGACTTTCACGATTATTGTTATTATAAATAAAAGACAATTATTGGCAGTAATTAATACAAAAAACGATATTAATATTCAATAATACAACATTCATTCTATTTGTGCAGCCGACATCAAATAGACGCATTCACTTTGACAAATACATACTGAAGTCGTGTAGCAAGAGGTGTTTACTTGTCAAAGTGAATGTATCTACCTGATGACACCTGCAGAATTAGTGTCTTTTATTTATAATATGCTCTAATTGTTAATTATAAAAAAAAATACATATGACTGCAACTGCAAAAGCGGGATAGAGTAATCGATCGCTATAAAAATGGCAACGTCCTATGAAGGTTGAAAGAATGCGCCCAAAACATAGAATTGTGCAAAAGAGATCGGATATTACAAGAAGACTGCGTCTAGTAAATATAAAAACATCCGCGATGTAATACGTAATGATGTACATTGTTAACTTTTTTTTTTTTTTTTTAGTTTTTTCGGCATCTGAGGCCTTATAGACAAACGATATATTACAAATTTATTTACGATACAATGGCATATTTATTTACACCAGTTGGTATCCAAATGATATAAATAAATTTTCATTCTGCCTGGGAATCCGAATCAGCACTCCTGGACTTTTAAGGTTATATACAATGTCAATATCTTTAACCCCTCTCAGCCACGGAGTGGGGGGAGGAGGTTAACAATTAAAATATGTCGTTTAAAAAAATCTGTGTCCGCCATTTGTAGCTAGAAAGAATATGTCGCAAAGAGGAGTCAAGCAAAAAGGGGCCTATGGCCGGGGGGGATAGACTATTTAAGCCTTTGTGTGGTTATGAGTAATACAGACTTCATCTGTGATTATTTCGGAAGGGGAAGGGGGGTGCCCAAACCAACTCGACATGAAATAAAAAAAAACTAAAGATAAATACTGTATATTCAAACTAGGTCAGATAATCATGAAGTATTTTATTATTTTATCTAATCTGATATATTATTTCAGCTATACTCTATAATGGAACTCTAAACATTTTCATTTGAAATAGTTGTTTGCCCTGTCCCTTGGTGCAGAGCTAGAGGTCAGGCTTCACGTACCAAAGGACAGTGGTTCGCTTCCCGTCCTGAGCGACAAAATTTTATTTATATTATATTGGCTACCAATTAATATAAATAAATAAGGACGAAGACTAAATGGTATCCGATGCCGAAAAAGACTTTTAAAAAAAATTTAAAAAAATGGTTGTTTGTTTTTAAAATCGACCATTTTCCGGGAGGGTTCTCACGATACCACCAAAAAGTTACTCACCGTCAATTATGGATTTTTTTCCTAATGATAATGATTAATGTTTTATTTTTAAGACAAAGAACTATTGAAAACCTAGTCAACAAGAGTAGAAGAGGTCCGTAAATACGAAAGAAATGAAAGTAATTTTTTAATTTAACATAAATAATTTTCTGTCTGATGGCTTCCAACATCATGAGTATAATATTTAAATCTAAGTTAATATTATAAAATTAAAACTTTTCTATGAATAGGTGAATAATTTACAAGTTTTGGGTTGTTATAAAAATTCAATTGACAAAGTGGGTTGCTTTCAAAAAAAAAAAAAAAAAAATTAGGGACGTTACTTTTGAGTTTCGATAATCCAAAGTTTAATTCTTACTACCGACTTTTTAGATGACTTTATATTTTGTGTGTAAAACTTGGAAGACGTACTTTTGAAATATTATCATTGAAACTTTTAAATTGCTATTACTATATGTAAACAAATTTTTTGAGACTTCTTAAAAAAGAAAAATTGTATATGATGTAAAATATTGAGAGGTAAATTTCAAGAACAAGTTTGAAAAAATTCCTATTTTTTCTTTTGACATGTTAAAGTTTTAACAGCAATTTAGAAAATACCCGAGGTAAAAAATCTACTTTTATTAAGTTTTATTTTCAAAGCTTTTATAGAAATAATATTGGAAATATCATATCATAACTATCAAATACTCTCTAGAAAACTATCAATTTTAGCGAAACTCTTTTGCTATAAAACACTAGGTTTGAATTAGAGTTCGAGTTTTTTATATCGAAAAAACTATTTACAAGTTATCAAAACATCAAAGAGATAGATCCCTTTAACTTTTTAATTTAAGCAAAAAAAATAAATAGACAAATTTCAATATAGCGTTGTTATTTCTTTGATAGTAGATGTTTTTTTTACCGATCTTCAACATAGCAAAGGAGGTTTTGTAATCATAAGAATATTGACTCTGAGATTTTTACAGATAAGCACGGATTATTTAAAAATAGCATAATATTTATCAGATTAAACTTTTCTTTTACAAAAAAGGTCTTTTGATCAATTAAAAAATTTATTTTTAGTTAGTAGTGATAAACTAATACAATTTTTTTTTAGTCTTTTCGGCATCTGAGGCCAAATAGACTTTTCAACGATACATGTATAAATTTATTACGTTACTTGTAATCCATGCATATTTATTTATATCAATTGGTATCCAATTGATTTAAATAAATTTTCATCGGACTGCCTGGGATCCGAACCCACACCCCTTGACTTTGAAGGTTATCAATACGGACAATGGCAGTATCTTCATCCTCTCGGCCACGGGGGGAGGGGGGGTGTTAAACTAAACTAATAATTTATGTTGAAGAATGTAGTACTGTAATAAGCAGGAAAATATTAAATAATTTTCATAAAAATCATTAAATCATTTTCCTTAATTAACTTTCAGGATGAGATAAGTGGCTTCCCGTAGATCAGAAATGTGTGAAAAAAAAAGCCAATAGGGTAGCCTCCCTCTATCGAAATAAAACTCCCATATTGTGAAATTATTAAATAATGCCACCCTTAGTCACAAAAGTTGAAATGAGCAGTGACAATTAACAACTTAAAAAAATAAATAAATAAATATACCTTATAGTGCAAGCTTGCTGACTCAATGCATTAGTCATTGATTGGCAGATAGAGTTGTGTTTTTAGTTGTGCAAAAATATATAAACAGTATAGAATGTGCTCCTCAGCGTTTAAATTGCAAAGTCTTCAGAATGTATAAAATTTTGTATTTAATTACAAGCAAATATAATATAATACCAAATATTTTATTTATTTTGATTGTAAAATAAAAAATTTTATATATTCTGAAGACTTGGGCATATATAAGCGCTGAGGAGAATTAGAACTAATATGTTCACATTCTATATATATATATATATATATATATATATATTTTTGTATATTACACAAATATTCAATACAACAACTCTATCTGCAATTCATTGACCAATGCCTTGAGTCTGTCTATTTAAATTATAATTTTATATTTATTTTGTAGAGATGCTGTATTTTTAATTGTTGGAGTTCATTTTAGTATTAGTGAATGAGAATGGATTTATTTAATTACTGCTGAAACGTCACATTTTGAGAATTTTATTTTGATAGAGGTTACCCTACATGGTGACTTCCTCTTATACATTTCTTTTCTTATTAATATTGATGGATAGCAATTTAGAAAACGTGCTATTTGTTAATTAAATAGCAATTCTTTGTAATACTTGATTTGAAATTTTTTCATTTTTTTTATTTGATCAATTTTGATCAAAAATAGTTTCTAATATGTAGTAGCACTTTTACCGTATACCACTATTAAAACAATATTTTCGATGGCTCAACTATTTATTGGTCATGTTTTAATCGATAAGGGTAATGAATAAGACTCAGAGATACGCTGGCGCCAGCCGAAATAGCACTGATACAAATGAAAAAGCCCTTTGCTGGAAAACAAGCATGTTTTCTAGCGGCGCTAGTGGATTTCTTTATGTCTAAACAAAGTTTTATGCATTGCTTTTATCCATTAAAATGTGTGAAATAAATGAGCTTGTGGTATCTTCTCGACTTTAAATAAGAATCCATCATTTTTTCAAGATTCCACTAATTGTTAGAGTATCCTCCCTAGGGAACTGGCATTTAAAAATCAATAACACATGCAATGATTGACTGCCCTATTTATAAAGAGCAGACGAAAATAAATAATCTGAAAAATAAATGATATTTTGAAGATTTTCAACGTTCATAAAAATATATAACTCATCTACGAGACGGAGATTTGGTTTCTTTTCAGAATTATATTTATTTAAATTAATTAAATTATTCTTTTCTTTTATTTATCTATTAAAATGGTTCTTTCCATATTAACTGTGATATATTATTTTTTGTGATAAACCTAACTGTATTATTTCTTTTTTGGGGTGGTATATTTATTAGTGCTACATGTAACTCAGGAACTAGAAAGACTCTAACAGTGATTTTTGACTGATTGTGAACATCTATTTGGAAAAAAATTGAGTTAGTGACGCTAGTGCCTCAGTAGCAATTGTGATGGAACGGCTTGAAGGATTCAAACAAAAATATATAGCCTCTATAAGCTTTTAATAAAAAACCTAACAATCGGTACATAATCTGAAGTTCATACTTGTAAAAATCAAAATATCTAAATTATAATTATTTACTAAATTGTTCTAAACATTATTTTGAATAATTTTTCTTTGAAAAAACAAATTTTATCTTTTTCCTCAATAGATCAATAAATGTAATCCAGGTCTAACAATAATCTCTTAATAGAAGATATTTTTATTAAAACTAAAATAGTATCTTAATTATTGAGGATTTTCCTTTTATTTAGTAGAGGCTACGCCTTTGCTTGCTAAATTTCCTTTATCAATCATCATTAAAGTGTTTCCTGGGAGAAATTGTCCAAGCTCTTTGTTGAAATCTTTTTACTTATCCTTTTTATATTACTTAATTCTCAAATTGTCAATAAAAATCAAATTGTTTGGTCAATTATTTTTTTTTCTTGGACATATAAAAAATAAAATAAAGGTTTTTGAGTAACCTAAGAGAGATAAAAAAATAACAAATAGGATATAGACTATTGTTTTTTATAAATTTATTTTATTTCCTCACTTAAGATTAAAGAATAAAATAATACTGGTAAAAAGCAAAAACCAAATGGAAATAAGATATTTGTTCTCTGCCTTTAACGAAGATACAATATATAGTTATGTATTAGTAAATTGTATGCAAGACTTACCGCTGTTCTAATCCTCGCAGCATATGTTTAATTTAATATTTTATATTCCCAAGAAAACCGGGCTTGAGAAGAGATCGAATTCTGGATCTTCTTATCTCGACAACAGATGCCTGGGTCATGAGATCCATGAGTCGTCTATAAAGAGAGAAATAAAATAGTTATATTTTATTCAATACCATCCAATGTTTATTAAGAATTAGTATATTAAGAAATAAATCTAGAGAAGTCTTGGGAAGATACCAAATATTTAATTTCGAGGAAATTCTTACTATATAAAAGTAATTCTGAGATTTAAAAAAAAAAAAAAAGAGCAACCCTATTAAGCCTCGTAATAGCTCATAAACGAAAAAAAAGATTAAAAAATGTTTCAAATACCATTAAAAGGAGGCGAGTCGCTAATCTGATAAGCTTCGAATTACCGATTTGAAGTTTTAACACAACTCGAGTTCAAGTCCACCTTACCTCCTTAGTTCGGACAATTCGTAGTCGCCATTCTAGTACTCACCAGTGGTGCAAATTTATGGAACTTTTAAGTGTATTAAGATATTTAATGGAAACATTTTGTTACTTAAATATTATTCTTTAGTCTATTTAATTGATTTGTATAGGTATAAAATAAAATTCGTGGAACATTTGTTCCACGGACAACAGTTTGAATACCGCCCTAACTACTATATGAACCATTATTATCAAATGAACATCAGTGAGCTGACAACGTAGCATAAATCATGCAAGATTTGACGTGAATATTTGATATAATTAATTAAAAATTCCAATACTAGAAAAGTTGTATATTTATTTTATTTTTAATTCGAATTTTTCAAAGCGATTAACAAAAAAATGATAAAACAAATTTGCATATTAGAAGAAAAAAATGTTGAAGAATTTATCCAGGAAAATTCAAAGAATAAAAATTCACCGGAACATTAGACCCTTTAGAACCTAAAACATTGCTCTAAATTCTGCCTCTTCAAAAATATATATTATTTATGGTTGTTGTTTCTTAATTAAAAATATTTTTGAATTAAATCCTAAGAGTTTCTGAAAGCCCAACAAATAACTCTAGAAAGCGTAAAGTGAGAGATTGGTGTTATATATAATTAGCATAAAGGTAATAAATTACCCGTGGGAGATGATCAATAATAGTAAATGAAATGGGCTCGTTGCTATAGAGTGTTTACGAGTAGGAAATAAAATGATTAAATCTAGACTCCCGAAGACAAACGCTCAATTCAAACCCGAGCTAATATCTCAGCAAAGAGGTTAATTACACAGACGTAGCAGGGTGGAGGATGGAAGGTAAGATGAGACGGAGCGCTTAAAGCGACAATAAAGACCTCTTTGTGTCAAATAAACCACTCGGCTCCGATCTTCCCCACATTCTGTTATTAATCATTTGCATGCAATTAATTATTAAAAAAAAAAAAAAAAAAACTAATTCTGTGAGGGGATCCTTACTTAGTTAAATGACTACATTTTCTAAATTCTTTTGTGTGAGATAATGTAATCATAATAAAAGTGACATTGTGATATTTGATGGATTAGGATAAATTTTACTCCTTTCAAAACAATTTGGTTGTTTTCGCTGCGTTTATGTTTTATTGACAGTAAAGGGTATGGGATCAGTTTTCCGATAATCCACTTGACCAATTAACTAAAAAATAAATTTAAGATTTTTTTTATTTATTACTCTGGATTGCTTGATGAAAAGATAAGCAACCAAATGACCAACTCTAATGAATTTTTTAACCACGCATGGTCAATTGTTACTTTCTAGTGAGATTTAACAACTGCGTACAAAGTTATCTGGATTATTATTCTTTATATCTATAAACTATAAATATTTTTTTAAATAAATTCATTAATTTTAGGAAAAAGTTGAAAATCTAGGATTAAAAACTTTTTATTAATAGGAGGATTATTTTATGACCAAGGCGTGGAGTCGTCAATATTTTTCTTTAAATATTTATTTCAGCGATCTTTAATTAGAGCAGTCTCGCTAGAGCGTTTTTTTTCGGCCCTCTTTCAAGTCAGCCCGCAAACTACCACAGAGATTCTGGTTTTTGGATACATTAACAAAATAAATAAATACGAAATGAATTTAAAAAATTGTCTTTTCAGCATAGGAGACTATTAGACATATACGATAATTATTGATTATTTGAATACGATAACTGTGATATTTATTTAATATAATTTAAAATAAATTTTTGTTATTCTTGAAGAACTTTACCTCTACTCTGATAGCCAAGAGCTTCTATTTTTCTAAAGCATAATTTTTCTGTGTTTTGAAGAGAGTTGCCCTGGCTAAATTAAGATGAAATAAGATGGCCTGACACTAAAAAGGAACGACCTCAAGTTCATATCTCATGTTTTAGCTAATGAATTCCATATTTGCTTTACAAACGCTTCCTGCCTTTGCCTTATTTATATCTTGTTGATTCTATTTAAATACAAGAAATAAAGTTTTTAATCGCGATCATCTAACTTTTAAGAACAGAAGGTTTCGTCATATTTTTGAAAAATAAATTTATACATTAATAAAAATTATATTAAATAAGAACTTGGTAGTTTATTATGCTGTTTGAGAAAATTTAAACCTAAACTCCATGATTTTACCAAAAAGCAAAAAATATATATATATAAAGAGTTAATAGGAATTACTAAATATTCAAAGTGTTAGAATATTATACTTTTTCTCTATATTGGAATGACTCTGCGGTAGGTAGAGCTACTTTTAGAGAGATCATATCATGAGGTGCATAAATCATGTATATTTGGGTCATTTGGGACGCCTACCTTCTAGTAACCAAAGATGACATAATTTATATAACCAATGGTAGATGAGAAAGCCAGTGCTTTAAAGAGTATTGGAGAGGAGATGCATTGATTATGCATCTTTTGCCCTTTACCATTTTAAGGTGAGGAGAAGCTTTTAGAAAATTTTTTTTAGACTTTTTGGCATCTGAGACTCCGTCCTTATTTATTTAAATTAATTGGTTAATTTTATATAATATTAATTAATATAATTTAAATAAATTAGTCGCTCGGGACAGAGTTAAAAAATGAATTTAATGATAATAGTAGATCTCAGTGCGTATGATCTTTTTATCGGTAAACAATTTATTGTTTTTATTTATTTTTTTTTTATTGTCAAAATTATTCTAGTATTTTCCTTGGTTTTAATTAAATATTGTGCTTTTTTTTTTTTTGTATTTTTTCTGGTTTTAGGGAAGATCAATATGATGGCAGAAAATTTTTAGTGATGTTTTATCTTCAAATTATAATTCCATCAAAAAGTTTAAGTTCTTTTTGGAAATAATAAAGTTATGAGATATACAGGGATGGGAAGCCCCTATAGGATCAATTGAAGAGGCTCAAAGGAAACTTGGCTGGATCGTTTATCAGTTTTCGTTTTAGTGGAATATTTAGCATAGCTTTAAGTAATCGTGAGTATTTAATTTTCATTTTTTATCCACTTAATTTTATTTAGATTTTAGCAAATTTTTGGAAAAGACTTAATTGAATCGGTCAGAGTATCAATTAAGTGGAAGTTTTTCCATCTAATAGATATGCACTAACCTGAGTTCAGAGAAATTAAAAAATCTCATGAATTTACAAAAGAATGAAAACGTTACAAAACGAAATACCCCCGAATCCTACTGCTTTCTGTTTTATTCTTAAAATCTTAAATATCCTATTTTAATAAAAAGTGGACTTTACCCCATTTTCAAAATAAAAAGCCTAAAATGTTGTAATAATTTTTTGTGCTGGCCACATCAAACATGAATCAAGGCGTAAATAGGAAGTTATTTTAACCTAATTATTTCTGTCAATTTAAGAATTTTTTTATATACAAAAATCCATTAAAATTTTATTTGATGTATTAATAACATAAAAGCAGAAAATGTTTGGTTAAATGAATGTTTATTTGTATGGTTAATGGGCTCTAAACTTAATTAATCCAAGTGGTTTTATAGCAGTAATGTAGAGTTAAGTGAAAGTGACCTTTCTGGTCTTTCTAAAGTCGAAACTTGGTCTATTCATTTTACTTGGTTCATTCTAAAGGAAATTTTATTAACTCAGATATCGCGTGAGTTGCCAGTTTGAACAGATATTTGGGGTTTGCTTTAATGTATAATAATTGGCACTATTCCACATTAGAGAATCTGAAAAATATAAAGGAAGAGAGGATTTTGGGATTTTCTTTTCTTTATCCTGTCTGTAGATACACAAAAAAAAATTATAAGAAGAGCCAAATTTTTCCTAGTGCTACCATTATTATTCCAATTTTAAATATGTATATATTTCAAAAAATCCCTCCCCCCCCCCCCCCCCCCCAGGCCGTGAGGTTTGAGGAATTGTTAAAATTGATAGGCTTAAAAGCCAAGGGGAGTGGTTTCGGATCCCAGTAATACGTA
>JAAAKE020154902.1:3025-28805 GCA_010014785.2 Anisolabis maritima
TTAGAGACCACGGTTAAAATTTGCTCAACAGGGAGTGATACTTTACCTGAAATGTTTTTTTAAAAATCGTAACTCACTTATATATGTATAAACTATATAGCGAGTTGATGATGAAAGTAAAACAGAGCCCTATTTTATTCTGGCAACCGGACATGGTACTTTAACTGTAACTTTTTTAAAAAATCGTTATAACTCAAATATGATGCAAAATATTTGTGTACATACATTAGAGACCACGGTTAAAATTTGCTCAACAGGGAGTGATACTTTACCTGAAATGTTTTTTTAAAAATCGTAACTCACCTATATATGTATAGACTATATAGCGAGTTGTGAAAGTAAAACAGAGCCCTATTTTATAATTGCAACAGTGTTAAGTGTTATACACATTATTAAAAAAATACACCAGCTATTATATAAAGAAAAAAAATCCAAAAACAAAAAAATTATTTCCCTCTGTTTATTCATGTCCTAGGGATATTGTGATTGTTGCGGAGCTCTGATTGGCAATTGAATCATTTTTAAAAGCTGGATTGAACCTCTAAAATCAGGATTAAAAAAATTGGCCAAATCCGCTCTACACTTTGGTTCTGAGTTGAAGCTCTATTTTTTTAGAAAAAATAAATAAATCTAAAAATAGGAAAGGGTTCATTAGGATCATTAAAATAATTACAAATAATTAAGAGGTTTTATAAAATAAATAAATGCTTTAAAGAAAAAAAAAAACAATTTTAATTTAGCGTAAATTCACAGTTCAACTATTAGCTAGAGGGCTTTCTTAAAAACAACTGTTTTTCCGCACAAATGAAGTAAACCTAAGTTTTTTAATATAAATTTTAATTAAACCTTTAGGTTATAAAGATGCGCTTACTCTTTAATTAATATTTTCCCCGTTTCAGGAAACATCTCAACTGCATCTCTTACTGCATTCTTACAGTCAATGGACCATAGAAGAAGTATCTCTGCACCGAAACTTTTTTACCATGGTCGATGATAAATAATTCAAAACTTGGTTTCTGTTTGAAGGACAATTTTTGATATGAATAAATTTAAGTGAAAAAAATTTTAGCCACTTGTTACTTCGAGTTGTGCTATTTCGAGTACCCATGCTAAAAAAAAGTTAAAGTAAGGGCAGAAAATTAGAGGTTTAAATTTATAAAAAAAAATTTAATTTATATGAAGAAATAAATTGAGCTCCTCGACGTTCCCTTATACACATACATACGTAAGTTACCACGAATTTTAGAAAAACGTTTAAGGTAAAGTAGCACTTTCGGTCTCCGGAAAGAGCCCTAAAGTTGATAGACAACTATAATTCTGCTGAAACGCATGTATGTAAAATTTGTTTGATCTACATTAAAGCGTGTTTGAGTTATCGTGTTAACTAACAGTGAGACATAATTCGAAAAATGGTATTTTCGGACTCAGGGAGGTCCAAACTCCAAGAAGAGAACACGAGATCAAATTTTTGGATCAGAACACTTACCTTATATGAATAAGTAAAAAAAAAAATGAAATTTGTTGTACTGCGTTATAGAAATAATTAGTTAAAAATATCTTAATGAACCTTGAGTAGTAGGCTTACCTTTTCGCTCGTTCGTTGCTCTGAGTTTTTAATGTGACTTCGTATGACATGGATGAAAACCAGATGGGTACAAGTGTAAAATTTGAAATTTGAAAAAAATCAAATAAGCGGTAAAATTGAAAGTAAAAAGTGTAGTCATCTATTTGTATTTGTATTTGTATATTGAATGCTAGGTCTTAAAACACTGCGACCAATGTTGGTCTTTTGTATCATCCCTAAGATGTCGTCATCTATTTTCTAAAGAAATAGTAAATGAAGAAAATAAATAAATAATCTAATAGTACTCTGATTTCTACAAATAAAAAAAATTTAGGCATTACATTCACGAACTCTGATATATACTTATATCCCTCTGGCTCTCAGCCCGTATATATTAAAAAATACTCGATTTTATTTATTATTTTGAGAGGGGGGTACTCGATAACTAATCACTGTTTACAAGTGCGAAGAAACGTGCCAGGTCAGGGGAGGTCTGCGCCCCAGGACTCTCCACTTGGGTCAAAGGTCAAGTATGCGGCCCCAGGCCTCTCCCCCACCACCACTCTCTCTCTCTCTTCCATTATATTTAAATTAAATTTAAATAGAGAGCTTCCTACTGGCTAAAAAGATTATTGACTCTTGCCGCTGGAATTAAACTTGTTTCTTAATTATACACCTTCATTCGACTCCTTACCAAGTCCCGTATTACGTCGTAATATTTCATTTGATTAACCCAAGTTAGTGATGAACAATTTCATTTTCTATGACACAATTTACATAAAAATTATAAAATCATTTGAAAAAATTTAATTTTTAATAGCTGATCTATTGCATCTAATAAAAATATTGCTTTATAAAAGAATTCAAAGAGCCTAGGAGTGATATTACTGAATTATCTTACAAATAACATATCCACTCATTTTCCTTTATTGGTAAATATTTCAGCCAACCTGGGTACCACAATGTGATTTTATAATTCCTTATGTTTGGTGAAAATTTTTATTTTTAAATTTAATTTGAGGAAAATATAGGCTATTTAAATACCTAGGATAATAAAGAGAATGAATAAGAAAATCACATTTCTTTAATATATATTTTGATTAAAAAACAATATCAATCCCAAATTATAGATGGGCTTTTAGATTCACTAATAGTTTTCTATCTCAAAGTATCTGAGACACTATTTACTTACCTATTTATTTAATAGTTCACTAATCTTCTTATGCTCATATGTTTAATAAGCCTCCACTGACCTATTAAAATAATCACAAAGCTGGGATATTACTCTTTTGGAAAGCAAGATAAGAGAAAGTTGCGTGATGAGTTTATTCACGACATCTGGTTTTCTTTTCTCTTTGAACATTCTAAAAAAAAAAATTATATTATAAAATTAATTATGAAAAAACTTTGTAATATTTTCTTGAGTAAGAATTTCGCTCCAAACGAAATGAAAAATATTTTCAAATATCTTTTTGGGATTAATATTTCATAATTATTTTTCTGATTTTTTTTAATAGCACCGAAAAGAAATAAATAATTAATACGTAAAAGCATATTATATATATATATTATATATTTTTTCAGAATCATTGGTCTCTACCCTTTCTATAAAAAACGTTTTTTAATTTTATTTGACCTTTTTTCAGTTTGGATCCTATTCATTGCCGGGTATTGTCACCGCTTGTCTCTTTTTTTCTAATAATACTGTTTTCTTCGTGTCTCCTATGAAAAACGCTATGCAATATTAGGGAAAAAAGTTTTTTTCTTGTTTATTTGGCTCCCCCCCCCCCCCCGATTAGTATGAATAAATTCTTCTTTATGGGTCAAAACAGAAGTCACTTACTTTTTTATAAAATGAAGTATATAAATTACCTACTTTTTGTTAACCACTGCCCATAAATTTTCACTATTTTTATTTTATTTTATTATTAATAAATTACTTACAATTTTTTCTTAAATAAATCCATATTTATCTTTAATTCAGATTTATTAGTTTTTATATTTTATTTATATTTGATAAATAAATAATAAATAAAAAATAAATAAAAATTAGTTTAATATTTATAATATATCCATTTTATCAATGTAAGGTCATAAACTTGAAAAAATGTTTTATTTTTAATAATAATACTAATAATAATAATAATAACTACAATAATAATTTTATCTCTTATTGTTGGACAGAAGTGGCGAAGGCTCTCCCCTCCATCGGCCGGTGGCCCGACTCCCCTCCACTCCAGGCAGCGCGGCGACCGCCGTCGCCGCCTGATGCCACTGGCAGACGAACGAGCGTCGCATCAGGAGAAAGAGACAACCGCCAAGCTCTCTCCTCTCTCTCTTCGTTAATACTCTCTGAAAATCATCACCACCAGGTAATTATAATTCAAATATTTATTCCTTTTTAATTAAGGAATAAAATTGTTCAAATAATTAAGGTATAAAATTGTTCAAAAAGGGAAAAATAAAATCCTTAGAAATCAATCAAATGGCAAACTTTTATTATAACTTCAAAACAGTTTTTATATTTAATTGTCTTAAGAAATTTTTTTGGATAGATTTAAGAAGAGGCTGCCCCCCTCCCCCCTATCTCCAAATCCTATTTACGCCTATTGGCCAAAGTAAACCTTTGGGGAGGAAAAAAATTAACTTCATTTATTTCCAAATAACGCCTATGCTTATATTTGATATGCATTTATTTAATTAAACAAAAACAAAAAAAAAAAAAGAAATTAAATCTTGTTGAATATATTTATATAAATGTGTCCATTTAAAAACTAAAAAAAATTATGAATGATAAGAAATAATAAAATTTTTATTTTTATTTTTATTTTTTATTGAGAAAAGAATATTTCTTTTTTTCAGTAAACATTTTAACTGTTAAAAAGAGATAATAGGCCGAATGAATATTAGCACCTGTTTTTTTAAAAAATGAAAAAAATCCATGAGAAAAGATACTTTTTCTTTGTTATATCTAATAAAAGAATGTGCAAGTTTTATTCATTTGGTCCATCTATCCTATCTTTTCCTTTCTATCTCCTTAAAGTTTTAATTAAGATAAATATTTTTAATATTAATATTAAAAAAAGAGCTTAACTGTGTCTCGGGGTTGAATCTAATCTTGACTCCCATTCCTTTAAAATAATATAATTATCCATATATTTAGCTCTCTGGACCGCCCTCCCTCCCTCTGCTGCCCTCCCTGAATATATACTATTTTTTGCCTTGTCTATAAGACACGAGTTGACCAGAAGTTTTATAATTATTTTTTCTTAAAATAATATGTAATTTGTTTAATTGGATTTCTTTATAGTTAATTATATGAATGCTACACTCAAGAAAATTTTCACTCTTAATAACCAATTTTTTGATATAGGGAATTTTTATTATTAATAAAAAAATTTATTCTTTTAATTTCCTTTTCTATTTTAGAGAATCATTGGAAGAGCTCGTTCTTTTCATATAGCTATTTATTAATTCATCTCTAACAGTGAGGCAGGCAAACCCAAACAGGGAATAAGGTCACTTATATAATTTGATAATTTTCAAAATATTTCAAATATAAATATTCTTATTTATCCCCTAATACTCGTTATTATATCAATTCGAAAATAAATTAAAATTAAAATATACATTCATTTTAATTTCATAAAAAAAAAGATGCTTTTTTTTTTTGTAAATTACGAGTGTATCTGGGAAAACAATGCAATGATTTGAATGGGATTTTTTCCATTCGATAGAAAATCTTTTATTATAATTCATTTGGATTAGAAACAATTCCCCCCCCCCTCCGCCTCTTAAAAATATATGAGTCGTAGGTTCCTCGGGTCACAGACCTCGGGTTCATAAGAGTTTCACACTCGTGTGTTTAAAAGACCCCCTCCCCCTGCCCTACCAAAAAAGATCAAAAAACATTTCGCCAGAGGCACCCAACCTCCTTGCTACCCTTTTGAGTCATTTATTTTTTACCAATATTTTAAGGCCTCCTATAACCTTTTTAATGTCTAGCTACTCCACATAGTAATTTCCAATTTCAAGGCTTCTTTTTGATATTTTTATTCCTATTTATACTCTTATTTTTCCTCACCAAAAATAGTGATGTGCATTTGGAGGGCGCAAGCAAGAGCATTGGATCTTTGATTTTTTTTTTACTAAAAATTCTCCATTCTATATAAGCTAGTGCCTCATCTGGAAATTTTCAAAGACTATTTTAATCAAAACAGACTTTAAACACTATTATGAAATAATTTCTTAAATTGGAATAAAAGAAAGCGCCTTTTTAAATTCATTTTGATACCGAACACATAAGCCTTTTTGATCTCCAATTAAAATGACGTTCCTAATCAAAAGATTAATTTTTTCTTAAGTATAAATATTTATTTCTCAAATTATATATCTTATTATTTCAAATAATTTTTTTTTTATAAATTATATTATAAAAATCTTATTTATATTTGATACCCGTGTTTCCTAAAATATGAATAATTTTTTTTTATTTTCTTTCCTAGCGAATAAGTGGAGTAAATGAAAGCTTTTTGACTGAACCTTTTCCAAGTTCTTTTTTAATCTCTTTTCTAGTCTTAGAATGAAACTATTTGTTGATATTAATTTTGTTTTGTTAGACTAATTCATTGAAAAGTTAACGTTCTGACAAATTAATCAATTTTCCTTTAAAATTGTTTCAGTGTTGGTGACAATATTGAAGAGGATTCAGACAGGATTAATATTCTTCGAGATATCAACTATGCATACGTGAGTTTACTAAATCATACAATAATATCTTTATATACATTTTTGAGGGCCTTAAAAATTTGATTATATTATTATTTTTCTTTTTTAGATCAATTTTCTGAGAGCCGCTTCGGGAAGACTGATTAACTTCGAACAGTAAGACGCCGTTTTTTTTTTTAAGGAAACTCATTTAATTAATTAATTAAATACGAAAACTTTTAATCTTTTAACTTTAGGATTTATTTCAGGGGAATAAAACAAATAACTATTCGTTAATCAATCATGTTCAATCATCAGTGATTGAATTGCCCGAATACGGACACTACAGCTAGTTACTAATATTTTTTTAAAAGATAATTGATAAGAATTATTTCCGAAATTCTAAAAAAAGGGAAAGTAATATTAATACCATGTCAGATATTTCTCTTATTAAAAAAAAAAAGAAAATTTATTTCTAGAATAAAAAAATTTGGCTTAATAATAATAATAAGCGATTTAAGTTTATCTGGGGCAGTCTGGCGATGATTTAAGGTTGAAGAGATTAATCTTTATTCGGAGATGTTTTGCAGGCAATTTTTATGTAACTTCTATATAGCCGACGATTCGGAAGGCAAACACTGCCTTCAAAGCTTACGCAGGAACGATGGAAGAGTTTGCCTTCCGAAACGTCGGCTATATAGAAGTTACATAAAAATTGCCTGCAAAACACCTCCGAATTATTTCTTCAACCATAAGCAATTTATTTTATAAAGCCTCGAGTTTGATTTCACTAAAATTAAATTAAATTAAAAGAAATTTTATATCCCGAGGAAAATATTTTATAATTATCATTAAAAAAAATTATAAAGAGGGCTTACACATTATGGAAAAAACGTCAAGGGCATTGATTGATTTGATTGACTAAAGAATTATGATAAAATGATAGGTTCTTTCAAAGAAATAATAAACCCCGAGGCTAGTAAATAAAATTTTAATCACAAGAACAGTAACATAGTTATTAAAATTTATATTCGACATTCGAGGAGTAAATAAAATCTTCACGAAAATATGCATGTGGAATGAATTAATTAGTCGCATTCAACTTCTAGGTTATTAATTATTAATTATAGACATTGTCGGGTTTATCAATATAAATAGAGGAGAGCAGTGAGTTGGATTCTGGGCCAGGGGGCCTCAGGCTACGTGCTCAGTCTCCTATTCATCTCCATCATTCCTCAACAACATCAAATAAAAAAAATCATTAATAACCCTAATAAGCGATTTATCTACAACATTATTTATTTTATAAAGTCTCGAGATTGATTTCACTAGGATTTTTTTATTAAATTAAATGAAATGAAATTTTATTCCAAGGAAAATATTTTACAATTCTTATCAAACAAAAATTTATAAAAAGTAAAAAAAGTGAACATAAATACATCTTGAATTAGTTTTCATAAGCTTATTATATTATTAGTTTAATTAAAAACCCAAATTTGCTGAAATTATTTTTACTAAATAATTTTTACTTTATTATTTGATAATATAGTATATATCTCAAATATGGACAAATATGACCCGGATTGCTCTTTGTTATATTTAATATTATTTACAAATCAGAGTGAAATGTCGTTAAACATATATAAAGTAAGTAAAGTTCATCTAAATTGTGAAATAGATAAGAAAATTTAATCACAATCTTTAGAACGGGTAAAAAAAAATTACAAAATTCACCTAAATACTCTTGAAGATGGATGATTTAATTAAAAACCATGAAGTATCATTCCCATTAAGTACCTTATATATCAAAGAATCAACGTAAGGCTTGTACTTCAATATATATCAAAGAGCCTCTAACGTTCTTTTTTAAGATATCTTATTCACACACACGAATGATTTTTAAGCTCAAAACATGTATTTCCGTTTTGCCAATTTGCACCACTCATTCAAACTTTGATGATGTGAAAAAATGAAATACGTAGTTGGTTTGTATATATGAATTTTCATATGATGAATGGCTGATAGTGGTCGAAATAAAAAAGAAACTCTTTGTTTTTATGAATGCAATCCACGCTTCTACTTTATCGTTTCAAATTGGTTTTCCAGACGTACAACCTTATAAATTGAATTCAATTAGAAAATAATAAACATGTTACAACGAGAACAATTTTTTTTCCATTTAATAAGCTTTATGGAAATAATTTTAAAATAATGAGCAGCGGGCAAATTAGCCACACCTGTTACAGAGAGAAAAGGCAACAAAGTGATGAGCCCGTGTCGCATCGCATGTCGCTTTTAAATGCTTTTAAATGTGAGGCGCTTTAAATGAGAGAATTGAAAAAGCGCCTCTCCCATTCTAGTCTATGTCTATTCAATTATATTGTTAAAATTTAAAATTCTTATAAAATAAAAATATTATCCCCGACCTAAGAGGAAGAAACATTCTTTTTTTAATATAACATTAAGTAAATATTAATAGCAAGAATATTTACTATTACATACTTATTAATTTTTCTTTGCATTAGCTCTGCTTTTTGTATTGGCAAATTTTTTTTTAAATAAGTGAAAAAAACTTTGTTACTCTTAGTTATTGCAAACGGTTCGCTGTGGCGCCCTGGAACGTCGTGGCTGGCTTATAGGAGCGCCGCCAAGAGTTCTAAAATGTCAATTTTGATTCAAAAAATTTATTCATTTAGTACTTTTATCTTTCACATAAAATTTTTGTGAATTTAAATCATGTTAACTTAATGAATCTAATAAGTATGAAAAGGGTTAAAGAAACTTACGATTTTATTTGGGGCGCCGCAAAATAATCCTGAAACACTAGGGGCGCTTTGAAACAAAAATATTTGAGAAACACTGATTTAGCCTTTACCCTAAATAAAATAGTATATAAAGCGAAAGGAAATGGGACATTATCACTATTTTGGAATGGCACGAATTTAAATTTAATTTTTGGGTAAGAAAATAATATGCTGCAGCTTTTTCATGTATATTTAATTTTTTATCACAATATCTTAGGATTGATAGTTTCTTTGGTGGTCCAAAATCTTTTTTTAACTCCTAATAAATGAATATTAACAAACGTCGATTATGTTTTTTTAGAGATGTAGAGAGTAAATAAAATGAATTAGTGTGATACATCTGCCATGCTTGGAACATGATGTGAATATAGAGTACCTCTTAACATGAAATCTTATGTCAAACTATAAATGCAAGAATTGATTTACTACAGAAAGAATCGAAATCATCTCCAGGCGGTAATTATTATAACAATTTTCATTTCATTCATTTAAGTCATTCGCAAACCAACAAAAGGAGATTTATATAGGACGGGCATAATTTATTAAAAATCTCTCTTTTTTTAGTTTCTCAGTTTATTATAATATTATTAAGAAATATTTAAAGCTTAATGTTGTTGCTTTTACACCTTTATATTTAAGGAAAATTGTTCCTATTACATTGAAAACCATCTTTTAGGTGCTGGAGAACCTGGAAATTCTAACCGATTGGCAAAGCGGCTCTAAAGATGTGAATTTAACCAAATTTCTCCTTTACTCTTTTTAAATCAATTGTAGAATAGGGTTTTTTTTGTGAATGTCACTGAAAATTTCTAACAATATGGGAACGCCGTAAACTTAAAAAAGAAAAAAATTAATAATTAAATATCTAATGCCAAAATAAGATAATTGTTTCATATATCTTCAGTGCGAGTTGACTCTAAATTTCTCATTGGATAATGGAAGCGGGAACTGAAATAAAAATTTTTTATATACTGTTGTCGACGTTTCGAGCATACATCTAAGCTCATTCTCAGAGTCAACAAAATTGTCAAATTGTCTACTCAGAGATTCACGCTGCCATTATACAAATTTTTCAGATATACACATGAGTCTGGCCGCACTCTACAAATATTTATTTAAGTCGATTATTAATATCTTGGAATTAAATATGTATTTTTTTTATATATATACTACGATATACTGATAATAATTCATGCTATTAAAAAATTGGTTGGTTAACATGTAATTCTGCTTATGATTGGTATGATGGGGAGCTCAAGAAATGCCTAGTCATCTTTTCTAAACAAGCGTTTGCTTTAATGGAGTTAATCGCTTCTCTTGTGATAATCTCCCAGATCACATCACAAAATCCGACATCAAAAATATTGCATTGTATCTTTCTTCTGGAATATTGTTTATAAATAAATGTATTAGTATATACTTTTTAGATTCATGACTGTCACTTGACTGACCGGAGGTGATGAGTTAGGTCTCAAATTGGCTTTGAATATAATTCAAAAAAAAATAAATAAACACTAGTATATATCTCTCAAACAATTTTTAAAACTTCTCTGACCCTTTTATAAAACATCTGGTGTGAGAAAAGCACATCACACAACTTATTCCTACATTCTTAGGTATGAGAAAGTTGTCACTCTAAATTTTTTTGTGGATATATATTTATTTCCTTCCGCTAATAATCAACACCCGAGAGGTAAATAATGCTACCACCAATTTTTTCATTACACTTTTAGCTCCGGGGCAATTTATAAATATTAAAAAAAATTAAATTGATAATTAATTGTTTACTATTAATTATTTAAAAAATTTACATTAAGTTACCATGGCAACGCCTCCTCTTTTGTATTGGATTCTTAAAATGTCATAATTGAAGACCTCACTCTATTTCGGAGTGGAAAATGATTAATATATTTTGAAACTTATCTAGTTTATTATATTTTATAATTTTAATTAAATTAATTATTAATAATCTAACCCAATACAGTATCCTTTCTATAACAAGTTACACTTAGAATAATGTCAAAATAATTCGGATTTAGCAAATATAATTATTTAAAATCCAAATGTCACTTATTAAGGTTCATCATCCTAATTGATGGAAAATAATTCAGGCGCCAATAGCAAATGATAATTAATACGAGATGATGAGTTATATTTACTTTAAATCTTAATATTTATAATTACTAAGACACCTGGTTCAGCTGATATTTTCGGAGGTCGTTTACTAACGTGACCAACTATTTTTTGTCCAAAGGGAGTATGGAAAGAATTTTATTAGATGGTGATTGGGGTTGCGAAAAAAAATCCATTCCACTATATATTTTTAAAATAATATAAAAATACTTAGTAATACTTATATTCTCATTATATAATTTAGATTTCTTGAAATTATATTTTTCTGTTTTATGAATTTTTTTTAGATAATTCAGAATACTCTCTACTTAATACCCCCGTTAGAATAAGGGGAATACATGTAATCTCCATTTTTTTTTTATTGTTTTGACATACGAGCGCTATTTGTGAAGTTTACATTAACTTGAAATCATCTCGGCTAAAAGTGGAATTATAACATTTTTTTAAAATAACTTTAGACATGGATTAACCCAACAACAGTGCATAATTCGACTTTTGGCGATGAAGCACCATCAAGGACTACTGTTTATCGATGGTTTGCCGACTTCAATCGTGGCCGTAGTTCGGTTAAGGACGAATTTCGTGAAGGTCGTCCAAAATAGGTTGTTGTTCCGGAAAACATTAATGCTGTACGTGAACTGATACTGCAAGATCGTCATGTGACTTATCATGAGATTGAGGTATCTATGGGCATTAGTGGGTCCAGCATACATTCAATATTGCATGAAAATTTGGCCGTCAAAAAGATTTGTTTTTGATCTCAAACCCCCTCGTTCAAACCCCCTTAAAGGAGTTCGGTTGGTCGCGTTACGTAAGCGGACTTCATCTCCGCAATTTAGGATGTCGAAATGAATCCAAATAGTCTCTTGCTTTTTTTTTTTTTTTTAATTTTTCAAATGAGATCGATTGACATCCATAATAATTTTTTTTTCATGTGATCCCTTATTACTTTTATCGCTTTAAGAAATCTTTCACGATTTCTTTTTTGTACAATGAACAACAAACTCATCTTTTTAATGAACAGCAATTTAAAATCAACCGTCTCTACATTGTATTTGTCAAATGAAAGCCGTTGAATTCCTTTTCCACCTTAAACTAAATTCAAAACCCATGAATTCTAATGTGACATTAATTTATATTTGTTTTTAGTTCTATTTTATTTCGCGAGCTCTCTTTTACGATAGGAACAAAGGATGATAAATTATATTGAACGTTACTGTGTCAGAGCAACAAGGGTGATTGAATAAAAAACTTTTTAATAGAGTGGCATAACTAGTTAGATTGTTGCGTTCGTCATCGAAATCCGCCTTCAAATTTGTCAGCAATAGCAGGTCATTTCATTTAAAAAATACTATAAGAGAATTTTATTAAAATTAGATAAAATATATTCACATGCTACCTTATTGATAATTTATTTTATTCACTACTCTTATCCTATTCTTTCTATATTTTATTTTACTTCACAAATTAAAGTTTATTCAATCATGATCATCAATATCTTACAATAAATGTAAAATCACTTGTTTATTTAATTTGTTTAAAATTGAAATAAAAACGTCTTCTCATTCCTTAATTGCTATTTTATTAATGAAAATAAAAAATTATTTTTTAACATTTTTTTGCGAATATATTTTTGCTGGTAATCTAGTGCAAACGAAGCACACCGATGTACCGAAAAGGCTCGAGATCCCGGGTTCGACTTCCGACGACCATCTGGTCACATGATCCACCAGCAAAAATATACTCATCAAAAAATGTTAAAACAACTCTGACTAAGTAAGTCCGATTCAAGACACATATTGAATATTAATAACTGATTCTGAATATGTCTTGAAAATTATTTGTATAAAATATCAAGTTAGTCTCTAGGAAACTTTTATGAATTCGGGTCTTGGTTAGGAAATTTATATAATGAACATCCATATTTACAAATCTCTCTCTATATATATAATTTTCAATTTTATCTATTAATAGTTATATTGAATAAAAATAATAGAAAAATCTATAATACAGGTCCAGGGGGGGGGGGAGTAAAGAGGCGCGGCCGCCGAAGGCCAACTTCGCAGCTAGTTAATTATATAAATCTAAATTTAAATGATTTCATATTTTGTTTTCCTATAAAATTGTTCAATTTTTTTTTTTATAATTTTAATTAAATTAATTATTAATAATCTAACCCAATAAGCAATAAATACTTTAATCAAACTAGATTCAACAATTATTATTAGTATAATTAGAACTCTGTACTTGTTATCAATCAATACTCTCTCGTTCGCACATAGTTTAATGAGCAAAACACGCGTTGGCTAAGTCGAAGCCAATTATTTGTGAATGATTATTGGCTATTGGGAAAAATAATTATTAGGATTATTGTGGCATTGAAGAGCTCACAAAAAGCATGGTCCGTTAATGAAAGAGGTGGTACATGGCACGCAACAGCAGTATCGCCTCTTTTATTATTATTGTCTCCCCTGTCTTGTGTGAATTTAAATCTTGTCAATTCTCTGCCCGTTTTTACATTGATTGTTAAACAAACAATTAATTTACTTTTAATAGATTTCTGTTAACAGCTGCGGCAGGTCTGCTCCCTTGATGGACGTGGCATGGCTGCAAACTATTCTTTAATATTCTTTGTTTGTTTTGATCTTTAATCAACTACATAAGCCCCCCTCATCTCCAGAACCTCTCTTTTACTCGTTCCTTGCAAGACAGAAAGTCAATTTCAATGATATTTTAAACAAAATCAATGAAAATAGGTCAATAATGTATTGAAAATTAATATTATATCAAATAGAAAGCGCTATTTAGTTTCAAAAAAATCCCTGGTTATTTAGATTTCTTTGATGGTTCATGAGAAAAGTATCTTTAAAATAGAGGTGGTTGTCCACATTTATGAAAATATTGAAAAATGAGATAATCGCCTGTTTGATTTAAGATGATTTAAGAAGTTCTGGAAGGACGGCTGCCCGGGACCCTCGGCTTAGTCCGACCTATTCGTTAATTTTTAAATCAGACCTCAAAATTCGCTCTCTTGGATGATTAGACTAATAATGCATCTACATAAATTTCACTTAATTTTAAATGATTTGTTTTTGAAAAGATTCTTAAGAGTTTTGCTACTGGATGCTAATAACTAAACCCATATTTACTAAATAAAAAACAGCAAAACCTAAAGTAAGCCTAGTGGCAAATCGAGTGAATATAGTGGTCTTAAGAAGTACAGAAGAAACAAACTTTTACTTTCTCTTACCTATTTATGAAACATATCGCATAGCGGGAGTATTGCGATCAAAAAAAAAAAACTCGATATTTCAACTGAAACAAACATTTTGAGGTCTCTTGAATCTAAAAAAGTGTCTTACAAAATGATCTGCTGTGTGCTCAGCTTTTGCGACTCAAATTTAATATTTAAGCCACATACGTCGTATGCGACACGAAGGTTTTGAATAAAATTGGCCAACGGATTTTTTTTAGTTTCTTTCGATTTTTTCAAAATTCGCGATTAAAATTATTTATCAATTATTTTTTAGATGACGTTTGAAATGTACTAATTATTATCTGGCGCAAAATTGTTTGTATTAGGTTTGTGATTTTCTCTTAAACCAGTTTTAACAATTTTGATTAAATTGACTGCACATATAATCAATTAGATAAGCTTTAAGATGAATTAATCATTTTATACTTCAAAATAGTGTGTTGAGATCTTAAGATTAAGATCAAAAAAGATAAGGAGAAACGTTTGCTATAATAAATAATGTAAATATATATTTATTTTTCTTGTTATTTATAAATATTACTCTATGGGACAACACATTACACTACTTTTAATTACCGGAGGTAAGAGAAAGTTGTCCGATGATATACCAGATTTTTTATTTTTTAATGCAGCGATTCTCAAAATTTTATGTCCACGAAAGCTTCAACCTTTTTCCTCTGAGAATTTGTATGTTTTTTGGATGATAAAATGATAATCCAAAAGATAACAATAGAAGTTTTTATTTAAATAATTTTTTATTGGCTTCCAATTAATTTAAATAAATTTTGACGACATCTAAATGGTCTCAAATGCAGAAAAAAAAACGTAAAAAATATTTGATTTTTAATGCAGACTTTTCTATAATTAACGGAACGATTTATAAATAATTATTACATTTATTGAAATTATTTTTATTAGGTCATTTACCCGGGTTACAGATTTGCACTATATATCTTTTTTATAATAAAATATTAAACAGAAAATTTAATATTTTTAAATTACTTTCTCTTACCTATATTTCTTTTTTATTAAAAACTTATGCTTAACTTGTTACATATATGATAGGCTATATGATTTATTTTATTTGGAGATTATATTTGATATTTTATTAAGTTTAATAACATTTTCAACATGCATATTTTTATCTTAATGATGATAAAATTTCCTACTAAGTTGAAATCATTCACCATTTTAATTAAATCAGCGCGGTGTCATCTGATCAGAGGTCAAACATTCTTTTTCACGCTCATCGATATGATACTTATTTCAATTTCATGCCCCTCACTCTTCCGTGGTTTATTTATTGGTCTGTCCCGGGTTTACGATGCTTACGTGCCGCAGTTGCAGACCTGTACAATTGTCAGAGCCTGCAGGCAGGCAGGTAAGCGGCCAACAACCGGAGCAACCAACTGGCTCTTCCAGTCCTCGGTCCACAGACAGCTCTGCCCAAGTCACTTCCCATCAGAAATTTGTATGGAAAACACGAAGGGAAATTGTCTTTTGTAGCTAAAGAAAATACGAAAATATAGACTCTTTAACTGACGCGAGTCAACTTGATTACCCACCGACGGAAACGTGGGTTGCCACAAAGGAATGCACAAGTGTGCGTTATCGGTGTCTCTTGATCTACTTTCCAATAAGTTCATTCAATCGGTTATTCATTAGCAAACTCTTGACAGATTGAACGAAATGTTGTTAAGCCCTAGGTGGCTCATCCCGATTAAATTATTAAGATAACTTGGAATATAAAGCAATGCTTGTCTTAGCAATCCGGGGAGATCTTTATTTCAGATCTTTTTGTTGTCACTGAGCATAAATGTAGGTCGTGCGATGGCCACACGTGACATTACCTCGATGCCAATCACCGCCAATGAGAAATCGAAACTTTGAATTCAAAACAAGTTCAGAGTACACGTGTTCTCGACTACTGTCAAATGCAAATCGTTGACATAGCAAAAAGATGATATTCCACTCTAGTTGTTCAGATGGTTCAACTGACTATTACAAACTGCCCGATATATGAGATCTTCTATAAAAAAAAACTGCGCCAAAGCACGAGACTGATCCTCTGGGCCCTATCTGATAAACGACGAATTTATAGGAGAAGCTTAACAAACAAAGCGCACTCTCTAACATGATAATAGAAAGAGGCAAGCGGCTACCAGCTGGCTCTCAAAAGGTTCTTTCTGATGAAATAATCATTATCGAGAGGACCAATCTCTCACTACTTTTTATTTTTCACTAAGCGTATGATATAATTGCTTTTCCCTAAAGCAACATTGATTTCATAGCCAATTAAAAAGTCAGAAATTCTTGCCAATATTTTATTAGTGACAAAAGTTAAACATGAAATATTTTTTAATATTAATTAATTGAATAAATTGATATATATATATAATTTAAAATTTGTACTAAAATTATTTTATTATTAACATTTCTTTCTTGATTTATTATTTATATTTTCATAACGTCATAGACGCCTCCACTCAGGGACTCACCCACTGATTACCTAAATGGCGACCACGAGTTACAGGAGACTGGTCTCTATAGAGCCTCTCCCTCTCTTTGCCCCTGTCAGGCTGTGAGCCTGGCCGGCTTGCTGCTCCTTTCGGACGCATCAAATTCTCCAAATCGGTTCGGAAACACGGAAAAGGCAAGGAGAGATCGATTTAAGATTTAATTGAGTTTTTTTTTGGTGCTAATAACAAATTTTCTCTATTTACATAGTCCACGACATTTTCATATAAACTACTTTAACCACTTTTTTTTTTTTTTTTTTTTTTTTTTTTATTTTCAATTTTAATTCAATTTTGGCTGCTGAGACATTTTGACTTTTAAATATACATATGTTTGATTGTAAAAATCAGTACTGATGGCTTCCAGCCGATGTTCATCACTCGTGTTTCTCAAAGGCCACCTATCCGAAGTTCAGCAGTACTTGGGCTTGCTTATTGACATTGATCTCGGTGGCTGTTCCTTTTCTCTCCGGCCAGGCCCGTCGGCGACATTTCATTTGAAAACCACTGCTTTAAAATAATGTATCTTACAATCCTATTAAATATTTAAAATTTATACCCCAAAATATCAATATTCTTCTTTCTTATCTTCTTGTAATTCAGGGTCGTCATTGAATGAAGAGTCATCTGACCTGGCACAGCCTCTACTTGATGATCGGATGAAGAGCCTAGTATAGAAGAAGCAGAGAACAGCTTTACACTCGTGATCACCTTCCTCTGACTAACAAAATTTGAGCTTCTGAGTAAATCGAGAAAAATATATATATTATTATCATAAATTATTTATTATATTTATATAATATACTATCCCCCTCAAAAGTAATTGGACAATCTTTTCTATCATATCTTTTGTTTCGTCTTAATGGAAAATTAGAAGAGCTACATGATCATCACAATCATCAAATTGTTTTACCTATTATTAAAAATTTCTTATTTTCATGTAAGTCCTCTAAGACTATTAGGACCATTAAGATGAAACCAAAGAACAGTTTGTCCAATTACTTTTGATGAGAGATTGTATATATATAATAACTTAATTTTATTATAGGTGATGATGCTTAAAACATCTCTGGAAGGCGGAGAAGGGGGAGAAGGGGGAGAAAAATGAAACAATTAATTTTTTTTCTTTGACTATGTAGAAATGGGTATCAATTAAACAAAAAAACAGTTAAATTCTCTTTTTAAAAGATAAGGGGTAAAATTTTTTATAATCAATATTTTCCTATTATATATATATCGTACAGGCAAACATCAAACGACTGACCCATCCCACGTAATATTAAATATATAATTTATTTATATATTAATTGGTACTTCGTTTGAGTTAAATTCTTAGAAACTTCTTTGTCGCTCCGATATATTTTTCATTTCATAATTTCTCTTTTTCTTTTCACTTAGAAATATTATTTTAATTTTTATTTACTCAACAACTAGTTCTTTTTCATTCCATCTACAATTTATTTAGCATCTCTTTTCTTGGTATTTCAGGATTGAAGGGCGACTCCACCCGGAACAAGTCTAAGGTCCTAAACTACCCTACCTGAAAATTTAGCATCTAATCTGCCCCCGGCTCTCCCATTCCTTTTCCTCCATCAAAAAGTTTAAATGCATATTAGTTTAATTTTGTATATAATCATAAATATTCTTATTTTATTTGCATAATATTAATTTGTCACAATAACCGTATTTATAATATTTAATACTTATTTATGAATGTTTTAAAAAAAGTTAAAAATAGAAAGTATGTTTTAGAAAAAAAATTCCTTTTAATTATTTTACATAGATTATATTGTTGTGGATGTTGTATGTCAATTGTAGGATCGACTGCCGATTTTCCATTTTCCCGGTTATCGGGATCGGGCACCAATTTGCCCTTTGGGTCGGAGGAACCAAGGACCAAGGACCGGCTGCAGGCCAGCACTCGGTGAATTTGTTTGTAAACCGGTTATTACACCACAACGACGGTCTCTAAGATCTCGTGGCTTGGAATTACGCAGACTTGCAACTCACCCGAATATCGGTCATTAGCAAATTCGATCAGAAGAAGAAGAAGAAGGGACCCATTAAGTCAAATCAAAGGAATATCTTAATTCTAGAGCAATTGAAACGATAAAAAAAAATCAATTCTATTAATCATTAAATATAATTATTCAATCATTAATCATTCGATACATGAATTTAATGAAATAACTAAAAAGAGTCACAAATGGTTAAATTCCTTCACGCTAATTACAAGCAAAAAATGCTTCTTAATTGTTGACAGGCCGGCGCCAACATATTTTACTGCTATACATTCATTATGCGACAAGAAACGAACAAGTAGGAATGGATTTAAAAAGTCAGATAAATAGTAATAAAAAATAAACAAATGACACTTATTAACTAGTGATATCGCATTTTTTCTCCCCCGGGACCTCTCTCCCCGCCACACTACTACCATTAATTGTTAGGTTTCGACATTTAAACTCTTGAACTGAAACACGCACCGAACTTGATAATAAATGACTGGCTGTTGTAGTTTTTGTTGTCGAGAATGCTTGCGGGTGTTGGGTTGCGTGGCAGGCGGCGTAACACGCGCTTTTTGACCCCTCTGGCCCTTAAGCCCCTAGGGGCCCCCCATGTCCCCCTCCCTGCAAAAATTTCGCAACAGACCCCCTGAAAAAGAGAGCGTTGCGGGGGCGCCATAAATCGTGGCATCGGCATCTGAATGCATAGAGTGAAAGCCAGCAACCATTACGAAACAGATGAGACGATCGCGATCGAATTTAGGGACGGGGTCGACCTAGTAGCACGTGCTGTTTTTTCTGCTCTTTTTTTTATGTACCACTTCGTTACGGACTGTGCATTGTCGGTCGCACGTGGCCTCCTCCTTGTCCCTTCGCTTCCGGAATACATAAAAACAGCGCGTGCGGCACGCTGCTCATATTTAGGGGGAAAGGACACCCTCTTTTTTTCACTTCTTTCTCAATAATAAAATATTTTTAATTTTTTTCACATTGGCACTAAAATTGTTATTTATATTTCAGGAAGAATTGGAGTAGCAGATAGAAAGATATAGGGAAAAAATAAAAATTTTTTTTTTAATCTTAAAAATTATATTTTCTAAAAAATTTAGGGGAATTTCACATCTATTTTTACTAGGTAGGCTAATCAATTTAAATGTCTATCTTCTAAAGAAGTACTTAGTACTTGGGGACACAATCCACAAAGAACGCGCTTTCCACGGGCACCTCAATTTTTTAAAATCCTTAGATTACTTTTCTAAAAATTCTTGTCTCTTGAAAATCTGTTTTTCTTCAAGAAAATGAATTTTTTGACTCTCATAAACATTATTGAATAGATATCTACTAGATCTGCATATGTTATTATTTTATGTTTAATTAGCGGCTCAAAATATAAATAATTGGAATAACATTAGGAAGGTATTAAAAATTAAAATATTTACATATATTTATTTTTTTTATTTATGATGATATTTTAATTGGACACTAAAAAAAAACTGAGTGTGATTGGTTGTCAAAAATGTGAATACAGACTGTCTTACATTTAATATGATGAAAAAAAAACTTACTTTTTCTCAAAAAGAAAAAAGCTCTATAATCTTGCTTAAAATATAGAGCCTATATTTATTTATTAAGGAAGAAATTATGTTAGTTAAAAATATAAAAAAATTATTTTTAATGATAAAGTAATGAAAAAATTGGATAAAATAATCTCAAAACAAATTAAACCCCCATCAAATTAAAATGTAATTTTATATAATTATCTTTTAAGAGGCTTAAATGCTATTAATATTGGTTAACAGTTCCCTTTATTTTCTTCTATCAATTAAAATTTTGAAATATTAAGAATAATCTAAAAAAGTGATCCAGAATAATTAGAAGTGAGTATCAATTCAATGGCAATTTTGGTTTCCAATTTATTTACGTAATGATACCGAAAACATATATCAACCTTAATGCCCTAGTTTGAACTCGTCAAACTCTAGAGACTGGCATTTTTTAAAGCAGAACATTAAAATACTTAAATATTCTAAATTGTAATTGCAACAACTTTAAAGGATATATAAAATTCAACTAAACCTATTTAATAAATATAGGATTAAAAAAAAATTGACCTCAATTTAAAAATAAGATATTTTTTTTAAAAGACAAAACTATTATTATGGCTAAAAATTTATGTATATTTAAAAAAATGTTAAAATTTTATTAATAGTTATTATTAATCAGATTTACTCAGGATCACAAATCCTGACGGTCGCGAGTTACTAAAAATAACATTAGCATTTTTTTTATTTTTTATGGTCTTTTCTACTTTACTTTTTAACAGCCCTCAGAAGGTGCGGCGAGCCAGCTTTTCTTTTAGATTTTTTAAATGATGATGAATAAAATTATATTATAGACAGACAGATAGACAGACCAGATCTATTTTTTATTTCAAATTTATATTTTTTAAGGAACGCAAGAGAATTTTATTAATTAAAAAAAAAAAAAAATGGAATCTGATTCTTTTCAAATTATCTAAAATCTTTAATTTGAATCAAGCTTATTGAAAATAGTTATTTTTTATCATTATCGCTTGGTATTTGCAAGGAGGTGGCAAGAAGATTCGAATATAGCGTGTTTGTAATAGGCCGCATCGTAGATGGAAGGAAAGGGGGTACAACAATGTGAGGTTCCCACAACAATCATGACGCAACTCGAACCAACAGGACTCTTTTTTCAGAATATTAACGTAGTTTAAATAAGGGAAAAAATAACGGAGTTTGCTTCTCTTAAAAAGAGGAATAAATAAATTTGACAAAAAATTTGTGTAGCTATCGTAGGTCCTTAAAGAACTACCTCACTGATTATATATATATATATATAATTGAAATCTAAATTCATATTTTAAACAAACATAAAAGACAGAACTTCCGGATTTTCAACTATCCATATTTTCATATAATTACTCCTTTTTTTTTTTTGCTTGATTTATAAAATGTCATGGACGTTTGCACCAACGAGAATGAGCTCATTTCATATCTATCAAACTCTTGAGATTTTTAAATAGCATTTTTGTTTAATTATTATTTTCTGAAATCTAATTGATGAAATTATTAGAAATTATTCGTAAAAATCAATGAAAAATTATTTATATTACTAAATAAAGAGTGTAGCATTTAATTATTTTTATTATAATAAAGACTGCAAATTTTATTATTTTTTAATAATTGTTCTTATTAAAATGTTTTTAATATAAATAAAAATTCACTACAAACACATTTTAAAAGAACTTGATTGATGGGGGATGGAAATTGAAATTCCCTTTTTTATCAGTGGCGTAGCTAAAGTTTGAGCCACTTCAATCTCTCTTTCTTGTTGCCCTCTCTTACGAAAAATAACACAATGCATTGAAAGTTAAGAAAAGGGAAAAATTCATCACATTCTATAATTTCTTAAGCAAAAAAATCTCTTTTATCGCACCCACTTTCTCTAATTAAATTTTCTCCCACGATTGAAAGTATTTGTCCTTAATTTATTACTGAAATATTAATTACAAATAAATATACATTCGAATCTTCTTGCCACCTCCTTGCAAGTACCAAGCGACCTATATTATAAATATCCCTGACCTATAATATTACTCGAAAAAACTTTCTTTTCGTCCACAAAAAAGTGTGAAGACTTTGTCTTCCCTCTTGTACCAATTTACATATTGTGGACGCATTTGTTGCGACATTTCAAATAAAATTTCTTCATTTATTACTTTGATACGATGTGGTAAGTTCGGTTGTTTTCATGCCCACCGGATCGTTTGAGATTTTCCAAGTGTCTTGTTTTACGAGCATCTCTTCTCTTTAATTTGCTCATAGCTAAGGGGATTACGATTACAAAAGGGGTCACAAAAGTTTAACTGAGTAGAATTATAGCATTTACAATTTTTGGTGGAGCTGTCCAATTTTAAAAGAATCAGAATTCTCGTAGTTGCTTTTTGGACTATTAAGCTACTAATGATTTAATTTTTTGAATTCTTTTAGAGTTTTATTCTTGGTGTTTTTTCTATAATTTAAAGGTACAACACAGTTTTAGTTTCCACCATCATCAGAACTAAAATTAATATTACAAAATTAGATACAATACATTTTTATACAACTTTTTATTTTTTTTTTTTTATATTTAAGGTATTAAAAATATTTTTTTTAACATTAAATTTAACATATTCAAGGCAAGTAAGGGTAAAAAAAAATATTATGTTTACTAATTAAATATAAAAAAAATAAAGTTTTTCATTTACTGTTACGTAGAAAATAAAGAATCCACATGTATTGTATCTAATATTGTAATATTAATTTTAGTTTTGATGATGGTGGAAGCCAAATCAGCACTACACTTGTAAACTATAGAAAAAACACAAAAAAATTAATTCATTAGCAACACCCAGCTTCATAGTCCAAAAAGAAACTATGAGAATTTTGAAGCTTAAAAAAAAGAGAATTATGTCATGTTCGAATTCAGGATCTTTGGCCCATCCTGGAAAGTGGCTTGCAAACTGAACAAGATTATTGTCTAGAAAAACATAATAGAATTGAGAAACTCTTATTGAATTATTTTCGTTTATTTAATATTTGCCGAAAAGAAAGTCGAATTACATGAAGAGAAGTTTTACCAATCATTGCAAATCGAGGCATTATTTGGGGAGAATACTGGGTTCGTGTCCCGCTGAGTGGACTTGGAAATCACCGGATTAGATCTTCGTGACCTGACTGTTAATACCAAAGCTGTTTTTACCGAGATTGACGATCCAGAGTCCACATTTCCAATACTAAACAGTTGCTGGGTATTAGTCTAATATGGTTTTTCTCAAATAGTTTACAAGTTTTTTTTTTATAACAAAACGGAAGTCGATTTTTTAGATAAAAAATCAATCGATAATTTCTTCTTTCTCTTCAGCTTTTCTTTTTTTTTTTTGATAATAATAAAAAAAAAATTAAATTAAATTTAAATTGATTTATGCACATTAATTAAAAAAAAAAAAACAATTCTTTCTTCACTCAGAGAATCACATTAATGAGCCAAGGCTGGCATTTCTTATCCTCTTTCCTAGCTATTTTTTTCTTATTTTACTTTATCTTATACTTATATGTGAAATATATATATATATAATTGTAGTAAGAAAAATATTGCAAAAAATTCTGTGGTGAGATTTCAACGGAAATACACGTTTTGAAAAAAATAGGTTTCATAAAATGGTCATTAAAAACAAAAAACACCCGAAATTCAAATTTGATTATCTCCATGGCATGTCAAAGCAAGGTTTTCAATAAAATTGGCCATTTGGTACAAGCACTTTATTCAGGTACTTTTTTTTTTAGTATTTTGCAATTTTGTCAGCTCTAAATTCATAAATAATTTATTTATACTTCATTAATACTTTACCCACTCAAAGTTAGTTTGAGTCCTTTTATACTAATATACAATTGTTTTTTTTTCATTTTATCTAAGGAATTTCATTAAATTTGAATATGTATTGTAAGATTTAATATATATTAATTATTTTCAGCCTAAAAAGTTATGAAACCCCCTTTATTACCTGCAGAGTAAGGAAAAATCTATTTGAGAAAGCATAAAGCTATCATGGCGCTGGTTCGAAACTAGCATCAAATTTATTATTATTATTATTATTATTTATATTTTAAATGTTTTGGTTAAATGGTGTGAAAAAAATAAATCTTCGTTTAGTTTTTATTTTTTAAATACCATGATATAAAATAACAATCCAAAAATTAAAAAATAAAATAATTTTATTTTTGACGACCGGTTTCGGCCTCAATTCGACCCCTTCAGGTTAACATAATAAAAAATTTTAAATAGGATGTGAAGTTAGGAAAAATGATGCTTTAATTCACAACCCATTTTTTGTCTCTTTAATCTTTAATTTCTTAAGCGTACCCCACAAGTTTCGGAATGAGACAAGGAAAGAAGAAAATTATATCAAATTTTATATAAATATTATTGAAAAAAAAAATCAAAACGATCAGAGGTCAGCTGGGCTTTGAGGAGTATGTCTCCTACAGTAAAAAACGGGAACCCGGCAGATGGGCCATTACGGTCCAAATAAAATTAATAAATTTATTCTCTTATTATTTTCAATTCTTCTATTATCATCAATATTGGTTGAATTTGATTGTGGTGTCAGTCCTAGAAGAATCCTGAGTGACGTCATTTGTGTTGTATGTGCCAGGAGAAATTTTCTTTTTCTTATGGAGATCTCGCAACAAATCCTCCAAAATCCTTACAAATGGGTTCCTTCATTCTCAAAAACTTCTTTTTATATATATATTTATTTTTTATTAATTTGGCTAATTTGGCTTACAGAATTAATAGATCGAAAGGGCGAGAGAGGAAAAGATAGGGGATCAAAAGGTCTGTACCGCGGCATATCGGGATGACTTTCTATAGTTAAGTGGCCTTGAATAATTAAATGAGGGCGCTCTTTATTTGATACCTAATACAAGATCTCATATACAGACATACAAGTATATATATATATATATCAGTACAGTATTTTTAATAATTAATAATTAGATTGTTTAGATATAATATTCCACTTCGCCGGCCAGGTCCCACTTTGCTCTACCCACACGCCCCCTCCCATCCTTCCACCACCACCACTCAATTTTATCCCCCCCCCCAGGGAGTTCTCGAAGAAGTACTCTTTAGTAGCACAGTAGCACATCAGAGAGAATGGAGGGGAATTTTTTTCCACACAGTTAATATATGGTGTTTTATTTTATTTTATTTTATTTTTTTTTATTTTT
>JAAAKE020154902.1:28905-55433 GCA_010014785.2 Anisolabis maritima
AGAATGGAGGGGAATTTTTTTCCACACAGTTAATATATGGTGTTTTATTTTATTTTATTTTATTTTTTTTTATTTTTTTTTATTTTTGAAGGATTGTCTAATATACACATGAAATAAAAATGCAACTTTAAGTCTACAACTTTTTAGCTACAAAGTTTCTTAAAATACGGATAAAATTCTAGCTTTTTAAATTTCGTTTTATTAAATAATTTTTATTGGAAATTTATATCTTCAATTTGGCGCAACAAAAAAAAATCTCTTAATGGACTATAGTTAAATTTCTTATGCCAGAAATTCAAATATTCCTCGATTGAATATTTATGAACTAACCAATTAAAAAAAATTATCATGAATCTTCTAGAGTAATTTTATCTAGATAAACTTATTTTATCGGTGAGTTGGTAGAATCAATTTGATTATATGGCTAAGTAGATTTGAATAGAAATATCGATGATGTTTAAAATATTTTTCAAAATTTCACTTTTTTTTTTTTTAAATATAAAATGTTGGTCTTATAATGGATAATTTAATAGTTGTAGTCTCCACTTTTTCTTTCTTCCAGTTAATAGCTTCAGGGACAAAATAATACCTTTCGATCAGAATAAGATTCTAAAAGAGAGTCTTCTTTCTTGAAAGGAAACTAAATTAACCAGAATTTATTGAATGAAAAGCATCGTTACAATAGAAAGGTGATTATAATAAAAACAATAGAACGAGTTACACTAAGTCATTAAATTTTATTGATCTCTTAAATAGAATATAACTAAATCGAATGGATCCATTTGGGGCTTCCGCTGCGTGGGCTTCGCAAGGAAGTTACCATTGATGAAATGGGCCTTAATCAGATAGAACCTGGTATATATATATATATTAATGAACCGAGTCGGTTCATTCAAGAGACTTGAACGGAATATAATTAGGAAGGGAACCAATTCAGGAACTGGAAAAAGTCCACTAAGATGAAGGATGTGGAAAATGAAAGACTTGCACAAAATTAAACGAATAATGAGAACTTGAATAGCCGATAAGACAATTATAAAACATGCTGTGAAGGCTTCATGCGAATGGACTCTCTTTCAAAATTTCTTCTTCTGAAAATGGCTTCATAAATTTCGAACAACATTGCTTGTTATAGAAGATAATCGACTTACCGTCAGCTTTTTCAACCCACATCAATTGAATTCGATTTAAAACCATTGTTAAGCTGGTTTAATTAAATCCTGGCATTGTAAGTCACTGGTTGAGGACATGACCCGATCTAATACAGACATCGCTTTCGGTTTTTATGAAAATGTTCGTTTACTGGGACTCGATCCCACCCACAGGCTCCATTTGCATTCAGCTGATTTCGTCTCGTTTACGACCAATAAAAGCATCGTCTCGATATCATTCCAACGGAAATTTACTGTTCTCTATGCAGCTCTAAATAACTTATGCTAATACTCTCGTATATTATTAAATTTGGAAACTTGAGATTTTAGTTTGCAAATCTCGAAATTCCAGATTTTACTATTATGTTATTAAATAGACTCGAATCTATTCTCCGATAAATTATCGTTGGCCATTTAAGGCAAACATGAATAAATTATATTTGGATTTCCAAAAAGCTATAGCTATCTTATATTTTACATATTCGTCGATAATTTAATCAATTATTATGAAAATAAAATCAATAAAGCAACTATTTTTTTTTTAGAGTTGGAGTGAAGGTTATACTAATAAAAGAATTATAAATTAAAAAAAAAAAAACATACACATACCGAATATTCATAGAAGATAAGATTTTCTAATTAGTAAACAACAACCTAAAACACTGTTGTTGCATAAAATTTTTTGAAAAAATTTGGCGGGAAACTTGAAACCCAATTATTTCTCGTTTCTAAATTTTGAAATAGGCTCCAAGAAATAATGATATTTTCCATATTAATTCGTTTAAAGTAGACGTTTCGATGTCAGTTTGATGATACATCCTTAGTACAATAATTGATGTTTTGCAAATTGCCATTATGATAATCGGGTGAACACAAATTTTATCAGTCCTTTCTATTAGTTATTATCCAAAAGACCAACTTCAATCAACTATGTGTTTAAATTTGTAATGAAGTTCAGGATATATTATTTTTTGTACATACTTACTAAGTACCTAGTTTATATATAAAATTTAAGATTCCAAGGTTTTTTCGGTACCGTAGTTTGTTCATAAATATATTTCCCATAATTTTATTGTATTCTAATCGAATAATGCCTTTATGTGAATGATGAAAGAATAATTTTTTAAATTCTTTCATTTTGAAATGCAATTTTCTGACTTTGTAGGCTTGTGTCATATGGTCTCTTATTTTCAGTCATTTGTGTCAGGGCCTGACACATTGTTTCTTTCTTTCCTGGAATCATATTGAAATGGGCTCCCATTTCCTTCCCCATATGGAGGCATCACTTATAAAGTTGGATATATTTTTGCCTTGAAGTGGATTTAAACCTGAGTTGTCTTCAACTCAGGATTATAAGCCTAGCCGCTTTATCCCCTTGGCTAATTCCTTCTGTCGAATATTAATTAAAATAAGAATAATGATCAACTCTTTTTCTAATTTCAATCTAACAATCGCATACTCAATAGCAAATTGCAAAAAAAAAGTGAAGAAAGGTCAGAGAATCAAAAATTCCTAGCTTAAAAATTAATTTTTCTGGGTGGAGGCTTGTCTCTCATAAACAGTACACTTGTTTGCAGAGTTTAACAATTATTCAAATTTTTACAATACTTTAATTATATTTTTTAAACTTACATAATTTCTATACATTGCAAAGATGATTTGAGAAGCCTCAGGAATAATAAGAGAAACTTTGTTTAGAGACGGTGACATTGATATAAACAATCATAAATGCTTTTATGCTATTTTGATTTATGATTACTAATAAAAGTGTTCCGCCAGGGAGAATATTTCAATTGATATTCCACATTAATATTAACAAGGTGTAGAGATTTTTTCTTTTCACTTATAAATAAAATTAATATATGGATTCTATGATGATGAGAAAATTTTATTTCATTGCATTTGCAAAATATTTCTAATCATAAGAACGAAAATATTTGAAACAGAATGAATTCAAATAAATTGTAATTTTTTCTCTCATCGTTATCAAATAATTTCTTGCATTTATTGATTAAAAATAATTAATATTTGTAAGAATTTATCTACCCTAAAAGTTAGGCAACCCAAATAAACACTCTTTTATTTATAAATCAGAGCAGGGTTTCACAAACTATGGGAGGCGAGTGTGGTTATGCAGGTCGCAAAAAAATTTTAAAATATGACTAAATATTTTGCAGTGTACACAAATTTAACAGTGTTTATTATTTATTATTAACCTGCAAGCAAAATATATTTTTAGACAACTAATTGAACAGAATGATTTTATTTTTATATTATATTGTAAAATGTATTGAATTTTCTTACTACATAATATTTATATATTTGTAGTTTTATGCGTTCAACTCTGTTTATTTTTCTTTATTTAAATATCATAAATGTTATTTTTCAATTGTTCTTATCTTCAACATGTACTTTAAAAATATATTATTACTCAAGAATAATATTTTCTAAGCCAGAAGGGCCTTGAGATAATCTCTTCAGAAAATGGCAGCCGGGCGAAGAATTCGTCGGGGGATTTGGTCAATTAGGACGATTAAGCGATCCGAGATTAGACCCAATTACATATTTCTAATGAATATCTTTCAACATAATAATATAATTGCTTCTGGTCGGTGAGATGAAGGTTGATTAATGATAATCGATGCCTCCTAAGGCGATGCCTAGCCAGAAATCGAATTTGAGACCTTTGCTTAATCACCGATCACCGCCGCGATTAGCAAATTGATATTTTCATAAACGGTGTCATTTTCTTAAAAATTTTATTTATTAAAAAACATCTTAAGTTATCTAAAAGAGAATTTTTATCATCTTTCTTTATAGTCCAGGGGTTCTGAAGCTTTTTTGTTTCATTCCCTCTTTCCAAGAAACTGCAGAATATAATTTCCCCATTTCCAAATAAGAAGAAGGTTGAACTAAAAAAAAAAAAATAATAAATAGTGAGAATGAATAAACTTTTTTTTTTACTACTTTTAGTGCCAAGTTCTAACTGTAAAGAAAAATAATTAAATAAAGTGTGCAGGTTAACATTAACGAAGAAAAATACAATTCAAAATATAAATAAATAAATGAATTAAAAAACATCACCCTCGTAAAAATAAAAAAAATTTTTTAAAATAAAAAAAAGTTAATAATGAAAATTATTTTATTTTATTAAGCATCTCGATATCCCATGGAACTCCTAGGATTGGGAACCTATACATCAACATTTTTAGTAGGGCTTTTATTGTAATTGGAAAGTTTTGAAAGAATTTGTCCTTTTACAGGCCTATATAAAAATTTATTATTTGTCAATTCTTTAAATATTTCTTCTTCTAATTATTCAAACAAAAAATATAGGTTACCCAATTAGAATTGAGGTGGATAATATATCTATATGAAATAATGTTAAAAAACATTACTCAAATATTTGAAAAAAATTGTCCCAGCCCGGGACTAGTCAAATGTGTTCCCCATTACACATTTTTTTTTTTTAGATTGCTTGAGACCAGAGCAGATTGCGCCTCACTGATGGAGAAATTTAGTCCTGATGCCGGATTAAATTTTACCAGAAGGTGAAAACAATCTAATAAAAAAAAGCTCACATGCTTGAGTGATCTTTTAACATAAAATTTTTGTCCTATTTGGCCTTTGAAGAATTATATTTCATTTGAACTCAGGATATTTAAATTTCAAAAATCGGAAATTTGAGGTATCAAAAGCGAATAGGGGTGGGAAAAAATAGCACGGATCTCTAATAGGATCAATAAGATCCCTATATTTATAAAATTCCATCGAAGCCAAAAAATAGAGGGTATTTTTTGGTCATTTTTCTGTGAGCCATATTCAAACAATACTTTGAATATTAATAGTTTTTTATATATGTGAATCAGATTTCAATTAATATCCAATTCAAACCGGATTGGATTTCTCACAGTTTTTTAACACTTATTTTATGAGTTTTTGCTGGTGGATTAAGAGCCCGGGAGGCAAACCCGGGATCTCCAGTCAATAAGAAAAATTCCTTCTGATAGAACAGACCAACTAGTTTGTTCTCATAATCTACTCTACAAAAAAATGTTGGTGAATACCGGTTCAATTATTAATATTTCACAAAACTTTCAAAAATATTTATATATTATAGATATATTATAAGTTAAAGGTAGAGACGAAGTTAAAACAAATAGTATTCTTAATAATAATATTTATTTAACAAATAAAAAATAATTTTATTAATGAATAGTTATGTTATATTTTTGTTCACGATCTACCTGTTGGCCACGCCTGTGATAGAGCATCTTTTTGAAAACTTCCCAGCTCTAAAAAGTGTGCCGAAGAAATTACTTCATATAGATATTTTCACATTTAGATTTTAGGTAGTTTTTTACTTTAAAGGAAAAAAAATTTGTACTTTTCTTGAAAAAATATCTTTTGAATAAATTTTCTCTATTTAAGCTTTTTCTCTTCTCCTCTCTTCTCTAAACCTGTTCCAAATCAATTTTTAGTTGAAACTAACGATTATTTAATTAGGGATCTATTTTGAAAAATAGTACTTAATTAAAAAAAATCTAAAGGAAATATTTTCTCTCTTTTATTATGAATTAATCAATTTCTATTCGTAGTCCATTAGCCTGCGCTATTTATGGAAGCCATTGGCATAGTTTATGATAATGTAGTCTTCGTTCACGACTTTGTTACATTAAATAGTAGCCCATTACAATTAGAATGGAATTTAGGAATTCCAGTTACGGAGACAAATTCGGACTCAAATTACAAATGAATCTGTTCTTTTTCTCTGATTTATTTTTATTTTTTTATTTTCTAAATTTTTCCATGTTGTTGAATGTTGTTTTTAAAAGAATTAAATAAATTTATTTTCTTATTTAAATTGTTTTAATATTAATTCTTATATTAAAATTTTTTAATTATTTTAAATTTAGATTAAGAAAATAAGAGTTTTTTCTACCTGCTTGCCTATGACAATTCTGAAGTACTAATAGGCTTTTAGTAGCAAATTATTAAATCAGAGGCACTCGTACTTGATTTATATATTTTTTATTTTGGGTTGCTCATGGTCTCCATCCATCAGATCTGAGCAACTAAGTGAATTTTTCTTTACTTACTTTGGAATTATAAATAAGCAAAATAAATAATAGATGAGACTGAGAGTGGGAGTTACTCGGCCTGGCGGCTGCCGAAAGGGCGGGACATGTAGAGAATAGAAGGTTTAAATAACTCGTAGTCGTCCTCAATATACTCACTCAACACATCTGAATCCCCGAATCAATTCAATTAATTAATTTAAAATTAACTAGATTAATAAGATCTCAAGATCTATTAATTAATGAATAAATACTATATTTATTTTACACGCATTTCTTCAAATTTAATTATTAAATTCATTATTACAATATAAAATTATTTGGGTTTTGAATAATTTCTATTTGGTATTTAAGAAAAAAATCTAATTTAGAATTTAACTTATTATTTTTCTAGTGATTAATAGAAAATATAATTTTTTTTATATTAAAGAAAATATAATTTAATCTCTATAAAATTAATATAAATACTAAATGGAAATTATTCTCAACCCTTAAACTTTCCGCGCAACTTAAAAATTAAAATAAAAATACGCGTTCAAATCTTTGAATTCAGAAAAAAATTCGAAATCCTTATTGGTTTTCTCTTGATTCAAATCTTTATAAACCTAATCCAAAAAAAAATAAAACTTTTAATACTTGAAAAATACTAAGTTTAATATAAATATTTACTACCAAAAAAATGGCATTTATTGTAATTTTCATTGTCGTGGGATAATTATTAATTGCTATATTAATTAATATTACTTATATTAGTTAATAAATAAGGATCTAAAAAATTCTGATATTTAATATTAAGCTTGAGAATTTTTTATTTTTCGCTTGCTTTTCTTATATGAAGAATAGGAAAGTCCAGGGTTTTGAGAGCGTTTAAATTAAAAAAAAAATCTCTTCGGCATCTGAGGCCATATAAACCAATGTTTCTCAACACAACTGATACTGCGGACCAATAAAAATTGCTGACCACTTAAATAATTGCATACCAAATTGAAGAAAATGCAGGTTTTTTTTAGTAATTCGCGGACTAATTACCTAAAAAGTTCAGACAGTACTATAAAACGACGGTATATTTTTCAGTAAAGATCGTGTACAAGATGCTCCGGTAGAGGGAGAGGGGAGAGAAAATTTTTCAAAAGTTATCCCAACCAATAGAAACCCTAGATCTAATTTTCTTTTAGATTCATGCATTGTCATCGAAGACTTTATGCAAAATTTAGAAAAATTGGTTAGTTGGTTGCCATTTTTGGTCGAGATAAATAAGGAAATAAACAGAAGATTATAATAAAAACAAAAAAATCGAAACTTTGAAATATTTTTTTTTTATTTTTAAGGAAGAATTCTAAGCTTATTATTGCAAACTTAATGCGATTGTTGTTTGTTTTTCATTTATTAGTTTGTTAATTCTATGTTAGTAACTGCCATACGCCGAGCTGAATATTCATACGATTTCTCTGTTTTGTTTTGATGCTACTCATTGCTGAAAACGTTGATACATATAAATAAGTCGTCTGCTACCTCTACTCCCGAATGTTTTCCAGTCATACCTGCAGCCCATCAGTGCATAACCCAATTCAATTTTTCCAATTAAGTGAGTTCCTTGCTTTAAATATTTCAGAACTAGTTGTATGATCAAGACAACTTCCTTTGTCATTAATTTCGTAATCAATATAACGAACATAATATAACAGTATTGTTTTATTGGTAACGAGTTGAATAGCGAACAATGATTTGCTAACTTTTTGGATTAATTGGTATTCAACATCAGTTGCTAATTGATTGATTCTGCGCTGAATAGTATCGTTAGAAAGCGGTAAGTTTTTCATTTTATCTGCAGCCAGTACCGTACCTAGGATTCCAGAACACACATCTATTATCACGGTTTTATTAAGTCTTAGGCAATAGAATAAGCCTTTTTGCAATTCGTAAAGCAACTAAATATGATGCTTTTACAAAAGATTTGTCGACAAGAAGAAACTTCTTTAAAGATAACTTTTGATTTTTAAATTCAACATTTTTACCTTCAAAAAATTCAAGTGGCTTAATTTGTAGATTCGAATGTTTATAAATGACGTACTAATTTTGCGGGCTTCATACATTTATTTGATAAAATTTCTTTGCATATGACGCATTGAGGTCTCGGAAAATCTTCCAATTCTGACGATGAAATAAAACCATATTTTAAGTAATCCCGGTTATAACGACGAAAGATCGTATCTAATTAGTTAAAATAATTTTTCATCGGACTGCCTGGGAGTTTAAAAATTCGGATTCGTATTTGAGAAAAGGGTTGGTTCACCCCACCTCTAATTAAAACATAATGTTGTCAAAATGAGTTAAAATTTCAAAGATATAGATTTGATTTATATCGTGAGCTATTTATATAAGCAAAAAATGATGCAAATTCAATTTAAATAAAAAAAGTATCGATAGAAAGAAGAAAAGAAAAGAAAAATAAAACACTGCTAAAAGGAGATGGGTGCATAACCGGGATTATTTCCCGATGAGATGATATAATTGCATTCCGTGACACTCGAGCTGTCATCCTGACAAATGCCAGGAAGATGAATGGAGCGGCGTCGCAAAGGTCGCGTCGAGTCCCAAGTCCCAAGTCCCCCCTTCAGCCTTCAATTCGGGCTCAGGGCCCACTTGTCCCACTTGTCCCTGCCACTTCTCAAAGTCACCATCACACCGACAATCAGGATCTGTTCATTTCACTTTCTCAAATTAATTTTACCATAGCCCCTGCCCCTTGGAGCAGAGATAGAGGTCTCGCTTCACCTCCTAAGGACCTTAAAAAAAAAACTTTGTTTTTAAAGAGATAAATAAAAATTAAAACTTGCTTTTATTTAAAATGTACTAAAAAGAGTAAAATAAAAGCGTATGCGCTCATTGAATAATTTCAATTCCCATTAATGATATTTTAAGTTCCAACGAGCACCCACACTTATAAAAAATGTATTATTGTATTCTCTCTTTCCGTATGTCGTCCACAATTATTTTTCAAATTTCAAAATAAAGCATCAAAAAAAAAAAAAAAAAAAAATAATAATAATAAAGTACAAATCGGCAAAAAATTTTAAAATCGATCCATGGGAATATGGTCAAAATTGCCGTTAAAATTTTGATATCACAATTTTTACGTTAGGTTTGGATACCAACATCTATAAATCCACACTATTATTTTGAAACTGTTGCGAACGAAGCGAGCACTTCCACAGACTTTGCGCAGATTCAAGTTTGTTGCGGCAATGGAGCTTTGCGCATTCGCAAATGTTTAAAATTTTTATTCAGTAAAAAATAACAGTTGCTTATAATTTCAAATTCTTTTTAAATTAAATTTTGACAGAACTGATGATTCCTGGATATCAAGATTTGTAATCCGTTCTAATATAAAAATTTTTATAAAAGGATATAGAGCTCTTTGCATATTAATATCAAAATTCTCTTTATATATTTATAGAGATTGTAATATACAAATACATTATTTTATAAAAAAATTATATGAATATAATAAACTTATAATAATAAAGGCTTTTGATGTATCGGATTTTATTAAAGTTTAAAGAAAAGTTGCATTTACATATATACTAACAAAATACCTGACAAAACAATAAATTATTACTAATAAAATAAGATTATGTCATTTTATTATTAATGACATTTTTGCTGTTGCAAATGATTTATCCGGTTGGTAACTTAAAAAAAATACTAGTTTGTTCTTGCATATAAAAAGATTATGATATTCGTTGCCAAAGTATTTAATCATCTTTTAATTATAGTTTATACGTTTGTAACAAATTTATTTCTCTTCTTCATTGAGGGACTTTCTTAATAATAATAATAATATTTTTTTATTTATTGATCCAAATTGTGAATTAATTTACGAATTGGACAATAAATTTTTATTATCATGTAAATTTGCGGTATTATTTTTTTTTTAAATTTCGCCACTTAGTGGATATTCATTTGAAAAATATTTATTAAAAAGTTATACTAACCATTTATTTATAATTTTATTCAAAAGAATAAATCTCTCTTTTGTTTTGTCAAGTGGGATTTTGATTCTTTAGCTACTATAATTAAAGCACTTATGCCCTTATAACTTATAATCAACTTTGAAATTATTTAAAAAAGCGAAAAATTAAAATAAATTTCTTTCCATTTTGATTCATATCTTTACGAATATTCTTTTTTTTTTTTTTTTTAAATTTTATTAATTTATTTATTCTTTCGTTTTTACTTTCTCTTACCTATATATTTTATATATAGTGAGAGAGTATTAGGATTGCAAAAAAATCGATGTCGAGATTAAAGAGTATTTGTACTTTACCGACGTACTTTTTTAGTTTTTTTTCGATTTCCTCAAAACTTGCTAGAACGAATTTGATTAAAATTCATATATCAATTATTTATTAGATGATCTTTGAAATGTATTATTTTTTATCCCCCCAAAATTATTTGGGGCCCATTTTGTTGAGATACATTTATATGAGGATTATTTTTTTAATGGTTGTTGGTGTTTGAGTGGAGTGCAAGATACTTAGCACTTAACGACAATGCTCACTGCTTTCATTAGGATGGATGAGTTGTCAAAGAATGATTACAGGTGGCATGTAAAATATTTATAATAAACTAGCTGCGTCACCCGCAATATTTAATTATTTATAAATATTTTTATTTTATTATTAGCAATTAATTAACTTTGATTTTTCATAAGGAAATATAGGATTTAATTCAATGATTGAACCCCAAGGTTTTTGGATAGGATTTTCACAAATTTTTTGTGTCCTTTCAAATGGGTATTTGGGTTATTAGTTTTACTGGACTCTCAAAGATTCTTGGAGAGGTGAGGGACATGTACACAATAAAACGATGCATGTACATGTTCCTCACCTCTCCAAGAATCTTTTATATACATAACGGACGCAGGTCCTCTAAAATTATCACATTGTGGCACTGAGGATGGCCGACGTAATGCTGGCCGAAATATTTGCTAAATAAAGTGATCTATAGTGACTTGGGAAAAGCGGCTGGTTTTCTTTTTCTCCGAACCCTAACACAATTTGATCTGCCCAGCTATATCTCACTTATAAATAATCTAAAAAAAAAACATAAAGATCAATATGACATGACTGCATACTCGATAGTGTTGTAGAGAGGCGACCTTATAATTCCCATAGAACAGTGTTTCCCAAAGTGGGATACGCTAAGGGTCTGTAGGGAGTTCGCGGAGAATTTTAAAAAATATCCCAATTAAACAAAAAGAGAAAGTAAATAGTTCATTGTAAATAAATTACATAAAAAATAATATAGTACTCCTACTTTTTGTAAAATATTCAATTTTTATTTGTTATTTATTCCAAATACAAATCATTACAATGTATGTTAATTTTATTATTGAATTTCTTGACATTTCTAAATGTTTCTCTTGTTGAGTAAAATGATCCAATTTGACATTACTTCTCTTGCCCATTGGCATTGTACATATTGCACAAATCGATAAATACATCACAGATGTAGGAGGCTATACATAAGACTTGTAATTTAAATCTTCAGTTATCTACCTCACCTAAATAAAATACATTCAATAATTATATGAAAGTTCGTATGATTCAAGTTATTGGTATGAAAGTGTTTGAACAATTCCACCCACCGACTTTCGGTTGAAACATCCACACTGTTTGTTCCATTCTGTCACTTTTTGTGGTGTATAGAAATAAGTGATAACTCATCAAAACTTCTCTACCTTGGATACAATTAATTTTCAATCAATACTCTTTTAGACTTTGAATTTCTTCCCACGTAGGTATTTAGCTTAAATTCGCCCATTCAAATATTTCTAATTCTTCACGGAACAAAGTTCACTGCTCTCCTTGCTTATTTAAAAAAACTCAATAACTGTAGCTCTCATATATGACCACCATAGTCATTTTCTTGCAATTTTGCCATTAAATTACGAACGGAGTGGGAAGAAACAGAGTACTTTGTTTCAAGGTCAAATTATCTTTAAGTTGATTTATTTCCTTAAAGGCTTCATTTGCAGAAATACTCTGACCCTCAATCTTTAACACAGCTTGCTGACTGTGCATGCATAAAAAAAAGCCATAATTCAAAGTTAGGGTTTTCAAAAAAGGTTCTCAATATGCTTGGACATTTATCGATACTCAAAAAGTAGTTTTTTAATGGCTTGTACAGTTTCAAAATTCTTTCAATAGTAGGCATAAACACAAGCCATCTAGTTTTACTAAAGCCTAGCAATTTCTTACACTCTGTGTCAACTTCATTACAAAATTCTTTCAAAGATTCCACGCAAACACTATAAATATAAAAATGTGAATATATTTTCACAATAATGCATTCAAAGTCAATAGACAATCTGCGGCAGTTTTAATCGCTTTGTGAATGAGCTCCACATTCTATTCTTATCAAGAGATATAAGCATTGATGACGCCTCGTCTTTTTTATTCGACAGTTTTTGCAGTTACGATAGATAGAGAATATATTAAAAAAGATCCAAGATCCAATGTTTAACCATTTAATGCGACTCCCTTCAAATGGAATCAGTAAGCCTACCGATAGCTATAAATAAAAGATATCCTTATTTTTGACTGTTAAATATTTTTAGAAAAAGGAAATGAGACTTTTAGAATTCAATCTTCCAATTTCGTTCTTTAAAAAGTAAATATCGAACTCCAATGACGTAGGTGTTTTATCAAGCTGAGGCCCGGTTGACGTTTCAAATAAATATAGGTGGTCCGAGAGAAAAAATTGTCGAGTATGGAGCAGTGATTCCCAACCTTTTTGGCATCAAATACCGATAAATTTTAGGCATAAGGATTGAGTACCGGTAACTAAAATTTTTTTGAAAAAAGAACGAAATTTTATACGTAATATATTTTTTATTCACTTGTCAGGAACCGGTAGCTTGGCACTCGAGTACACGTACCACAGGTTGGGAACCGCTGTTATGGAGTATACATGAATATCCCCCTTCAGGTATTATAAGAAAGTAAAAAGTCATAAAAACCAATTGAGTAATTTATCTCGATTACAGAACCTTGGCTTTTTGGATCGAGGATTATGTACTAGTGCAAAAAAATATATAGTCATATAATTAATAATTATTTTAATTTGTAATACTACATATCATTTATTATAATTGTTTGAAAATTTTTTTTCCTTTATCTTATATATCTAAAATTTCTTTTCTGAATCTAACGGTTAAACAAATAATTTATCATTATAAATTTTCTATTAAAATATTTTTATTAATAATTGCCTTCATGCCATTCATTTTATTTCGCGTGCCTTTTGTGGCACGCGCGTGGCTCCTATTATAATACATCAAAATAAAGCTTATTTTTTAAAAATTTGTATTTAATCGTTTGTGTTTGAAAAGAACGATTGGGAAAAAATTTCCATTATTCGCAACTCAATTAACTAATTTGTTAACCTTTTTTTTTTTTTAATGAATAAATTAAACGCTGGCTAATTTTTTAAAAAGCAGACTTGAAGTCTTAAATAGAGGACTAATGAAAATTTATTCTTGCCCCTGTTCATTAGGCTCTATAGAGGCTGGCAATTTGTGTCCAAGAGCCGCGATTAAATAGAACGCTAGCTTTATTAAATGCCAAATGGCCATCGGAATTGAGACCGCTTAATATCGCTATCATAATTGCCTCTGCTCATAGGTCAAGGCTGCTGGGAAAGGAAGCACTCCCGATAATTATTCCAGGTAGCACTTGGTGCATTCCAGACTCGTTTTTTCTTTTTTCATGAATCATTACATTATTCTCTGTATTTAAAAATTTTAATAGCGAGCTGGCTGAGGGATGAAAAAAATGAAAAAACAAACAAAAAATCCCGATACCTTCCTATTTTATATTGACACAGCAGCTACCTCCTGTCACATACTCCTACCCCCACTATATTTCGCTTCGCGCGGTCTCTCCTCACATTTTTAATCAATTTAAGACGAAATATAATTCAGAATAAAATACTTCTTCTTAATTAAAATTTTTATATTTTATTAAAATATGTTTTTATTTTCACCTTTAATTTTAAATTAAATAACTTTTAAAATAAAAAATTTCATCCTGGGACGACCATATGAATTATGATTTTTTTTTCATTAATATTTTTTGATGACCGGTGTATTTTTTTCCGGTTGATCTATAATATATTTTAATTAGCAATTTTTAAAAACTAATTTGAAACAGATAAGTATTTATTATAAAAACATTTGTGAATTGACTGAATGATTTATTATCTCTAGGAACTTTAAAATTAACATTTTATGTTTTGACTCTATAATTATATTACATGAGATGTAACTATGAATATCGCAAATTTTGTTCTGTAAATCGAATTTATTTTAATTAACAATGAAAAAAAATTTAACCAAAGGAAAATGAATAGAAATAAAAAGAATTCAATTAAATAACAACTTTGAAGTTATAGGAGTTCCTTTTTTAAATTAGTTCCAGTATTGCTAAAATAACAACACAAAATGCTTGTCGATCTACGAAAGTACTTCAAGAGTAAGGGGAGGCGGTACAAAAGTTTTATATAAAAAATTATAAAATAATAAATAAACAAATTTATTTATTTATATAAGTTTAGGAAGTAATGTTAGAATAATAACTGATGCCGACGGCTGTTCCCTTGCCTCAAAATGGTGCCATAGGTTTTGTTCCCGTTCAAATTAATAAAAAATGATACCATTTTTTTGATTTAAATAAATATAGAAATTTTGGTTATCATAAACTTAAAGAAACAAAATTTTTATCTTAATTTTATGATCGCATTTTTTTTTTTCTCTAATTTGTTATGATTTATTTTTCTATTAACGTTTCGTTATATGCAATATTTAAAATTTCGTTATATGCAATATTTAAAATTTAATTTCTGAGCCCGAAGGAAGAGAGATGTTTAAGAAACTATCTACGTGTAAGTAGAAATAAGTGTGAAAATTAATTATTAATTATTAAATAAATTAATAAAATTTCTTCTCCCCACTAAGCGTCAGACTGGCTGTACCACCCCTCGACCGCATTTATGCCGACCCCGAATCTATGCCAAAAAATAAGAGTAAGAAGAAACTCTTATTACTCTTGTGAATTTTCTCTATAAAAATTTAAACCCATTTAGTAAAAAAAAAAAAATTAAAAATTTCGGCTCGTTCTTTTAAAAATTCTTTTTGAAATCTTTTTTATAATTAATTTTAAATCAATTCATAAATAGTTAATAAATAGCCACATTAAAAAAATTATTTTAATTAAAATGTGGTTAGCCTATGTATGTATAAATAAAAAGTAATTTTCCTAAAATAATCGACAAAATAAGTTTTCAATAATTTTTGTAATACTTATAATATTCGTGAGAAAGAAAATAAATATATAAATTAAAAAATAAATATATAGATTAATAAATTAAATTACAATTTAAGTATTATTTGGTTTTTTTGACATTTCATTTGGGAAATTTTCACTTGAAAAAAATTTATAACAGGTAAATAAATGGTACCTTTCTGATTGCGAAAAAGATAAATAATCACGCTAAAATTATATGAATAAAGCTTGATCACAGGAAGGAGTTGGTCCTGTGGGCAGCACCTTTTAAAGAGCTTTTACCTCTTGACCTACCAATTTATTCATTTATTTTTGTGTATTTATAAGTTTCTTTCGATCTTCTCAAAATCACCTCTAACGAAAAAATTTATGGTACCAGTATTTACCATTATCGGAAAGAACAAACATGTCGACAAAAAATCTGATGTGATAGAACATCACATTACCTTCTCTTACCTAATTATGTGCTATGTGTTATGCTAGATTTTTAAAATATATTTTATTTTAAAAATTTTTATTATATTTTCTATTACTCAGAGGATAAATCTTGTGAGTACGTGAATAGCATTTCTTCTGCCTATCTCACTTCCTATTAAGCTTCAGGCTAATCAACGGGCCGGCTTGCTCCCTCTCTCGGCCGCCCACGACAGGAAAGGAATAAAGTGAAGGGTAGACGAGGGGGAAAATGAACGTCTACTTCACGCCTTATATGCTCGATTAAGACCTCCCTCCAATGCATATATTAGATTATCAAAAAGGACCTAATTGAGGACCTCAGGGCTTTCTCGCAGACGGGCTTATACATTCTAGTGAAGAGAATTGATTTTATTCATTTATAAACTGCTTTGATTTTAATATTCCTACATTAATTGTTTTTCATTGTAGTATATTACTAATAAATTTATTTTGGACAATATTGTTTTTGTATTTTTATGTAGATTTACACATCGAAATGCAAGTTCGAGATTTTCTTTTTCTTTTTTTAAGATTAAAAAAAATTTCCTCTGGGCGACAAAGGATTAAAATAGGCGACCTTGGAACATTCATTATGAACTAAATTTACATTATATATATATATATTCTAATTCCGATGTCGCATATTTTGAAAATTTTATTATTATTATACACGCTTCTAATGGATAATAAATAAAATTTTCTATTAATTTTAACTTAATAAAATAAAAAAATTCTTACTTCTTTTATGACTCTAATAAAATCAAATTAAAATAAATAATAATAAAATTCCATCTATTTGATTATATAATGTTATAAAAAATTTCTTGAACGTTTCGAGCCTTTCTCAGGACGTTCCTTGATTAAGCGACGATGTAGTTTGGACTGATTTTTTTCTGGTTATTTGCCAACATCAGTCGTCTGTCTTTGTCGTATAAAAAAAAATTAAGTTGTCGACAAAACGAGTTCATGCGGACACACGGACCGCCATCAAATAATCATATATATCTTTAATATAGATACCGAAACACGCATGCCTTTACAAGATATAGAAATATTCTCTTATAAAATATATAGTTTTTCTGATTAAATCTTGGATCCGAATTTGTGTCTTTGAAATAATCTAATAAATGAATTGCTTATCAAATTATCTAGAAGGAAAAATAAATTTACTGTTGAAAAATATTGTAGATAAGTCATCGGAGAATTAAATCTAAATTTTGAACAGGTATAAAAAATTCATTTTATTTAATTTATATAACTCTCGTTTAAGAATATATTTCACCGGCGTAGCAAAACACTTTTCGGGGGACGGTAGGTCAGAGAATAAACATACAAAGACAAAAAGATCACAAAATTTCAAGGTAGGCAGGTGTCGGAACCACAAAGTGTATAAATTATTTCCAATAGGAATTTAATAAAATTTAATTAATCAGATCTACCCATTAAAAAAATATTAATATGAAATGCGAAGTATGCAGGCTGAATAAATAAATAAAAAATTTTATAAAAGCCATTAAATAGGCAGCCTCTAAACCTGTGTCCCTTATAGTAGAAGAAGGGTTCTTGCTTCATTTTTAATTATATTCAAATGGTCCAGGCTTCTAATGGTCACTAGATCGCCTCCCATCTTGAGCGATAGAATTTAATTAAATTATATTGGCTAGTCTAATTAAATAAATATGAATTCCGAAACTTATAATGATTTTATAAATCTATTATACCAGCATTAGAAAAAATTTATTTTTATCACTGTCCTGGTCTCTCTAACCAGAAGTATTAGACGCCCCTTTGAAAGAGTTGCTCGAGGCAATTACCCCATTTGTTCCCCTATAAATACTAATTTTTGTTGTTCCGAACAAGTACTAATTACGTAATAATTTTGCAATACAAATTCAACTTTTTTTTTTCATTTTAACTTAAACTTTTTGCAAAACATATTCATTCTTCCTTAAATGACATTCGTATATTTAAGAAATGTCACTATGTACAACTCCTACTTAACTACAAGTACAAATTGATTTTCAAGAGAGTGAATTTGGAGTGCAATTGAGCGCAAAGATTTTGGATCTAGGAAGATAAAATCACCTCGTAATTATTATTATTTATTATTATTACTCCAATTATTTTAGCTTCCTATTTTATGAATTCACCACAGAATTTTTTTATTAAAACTAATTTTAAATTATATTATTTTTTATAAAGGAAGTCGGGGGACTTTCTTTGAAAGCCGACCCGGCGCAATTTACTCTTTTGCCCCCATTATAATAAAATCACTAATGTAGGATAAAAGAATCAACAATGCAATTTTATTCCACTGGCAAACGAACTAAATTTAATTTTTAATAAGAACCGCCTCCATATTATAAGCAGAACAAAATATATATTCTAATTACAGAAATTAAATAAATTTTAAAATAGGAGAAAAAATTCAAATAACTACATTATCTAGCCACCTTTTGACCTTAGTAATGGATTTCCTGTATAGCGCGTTAAGTACAGTATCTGAGATGAGTTGAATGGGTCCGGAACAGGCATCAAATAAAATGAAGAAGAGAAAAATGCAGAAAATTTCTAATTTAATTTTTTAATGAAGAAGTGCTTAACGGAGAAACTTTCAATATCAACTCGACAAGGTTATGCAATAAAACATGCATAAATAATAAAAATAGCAGAAATTTTTGAATTTATTTAATTCAAAGGAGCGAAAAAATAAAAATAAATGTTTTTAGATAAGAAAGAAATATACATTTCATTTTTTTAGTCACTTTGACTTTCTCATACATATATATGAAATATATAGTGAGAAAATATTGCGATCTCAAAAAAAAATCGGTGTTGAGATTTCATCGGAAATACACGTTTTGAGGTCTCTTGAGTCTAAAAAATGGGCCTCACAAAATGGTCTCTATGAGCAAGATTTCTCAAAAAGGAACAAACATACAAAGCTGAAACTTTATATTTAAGCTTCGTATGCTCATCGCATGCACTTCGAAGTTTTTGAATAAAAATGGTCAATGGGGACTAGTACTTTACTGATGTATTTTTTAGTTTTTTTGATTTTCTTAAAATTCGCCCTAACGATTTGGATTAAAATTCATATTAGAACAAAGTCGAGATGAAAATGTAATAATATTTAGAATTTCATCTGAATACACGTTTTAGGGTCCACGGAGTCTACAAAAAATGAGCTTCACAAAATGGTCTGTCTCCTTTGTGGACAAAATAACTCAAAAACGAAAAATGTCTCGAAGTTCAAATTTGATATTTAAGCTAGTTACTCCCTTCACAAGTGACAACAAGCTTTTCAATAAAATCGGCCACTACTACTTCTACTTTACTCATGGACTTTTTTATTTTTTGTTTTTATGTTATCAAAATTTGCGCTAACTATTTTGATTAAAATTCATACTTCAATTATTTTTTTACATTTTAGAAATGTACTAATCATTATCCGACCTAAAATTTTAGGTCAAACTTGAGAGTTTTAATATTGTATAAACTTCTCATTTGGTTGCCTGTTCTTTCTGTTTATCTAAATTTTTATACATACAGAAAATTTAATCAAAATCATTATATTAGTTTATGAGAAAATCACAATAAACTTAAAAACGTACACGGGTAAAATGAGCCCCAAACAATTTTGGGTCGGATAAGAGTGAATTCATTTTAAAGATTATCTAAAAAATAATTGATATATGAATTTTAATCAAAATTGTTAGAGCAAATTTTGAAAAAATCGAAATTTAAAAAGAACATCAATAAATTACTAGCAATCTTTTGTAGATTTTTATGAAATCTTTGAGACGTGAACATCTAGCTAAAATATCAAATTTGTGCCTTGAACCTTTTTCCGTTTTTCAAACATAACATTTTGGGGACTTCAAAACGTGTATTTCCTTTGAAATCCCGACATCTGAATTTTATTAATAAAGAAGAGAAAAACTTTTTTAATAAAAGTTGTGTAGATTACTATCTACATGCTTTAATTATATTAATAAAAGTTTTTTAATAACTTCCTTATAGTTATTATTTTTTTTATTATAATAAAAATAAATAATTATCTATTTATTAATTTGAGCCATTCGGTAATATGTTGGCCACATTAGTTTAACACTTATTTCTCTCTCATATCACCCCAAAAATTAAAATTACAATCACAAGCAAACAACCATTTTATTAGATATTTTTAAAACAAAAAAAAAATGAGTTCCTTATATGATTAATAACAAATAATGGAAAAAAATTATCACTCATTAATCTCCTGAAGAAGATATAAATTAATCAGCTCGGTTCGGTCTGTTATCTATTTTAATAAATAAATCATAGTTATTATAAATAAATTATCTAAATTTTATTGGCTAGCATTCTCAATAGATAGATTGTTGTTATTAGAAGTTAATTATCATGGTTGGATTGATTTTGACTTCTTAATATAAATTACACGTTATCAAAGAGTTATTCTACCTGTCCTGGACTCAGATATCCGAGGCAAATTAATTTTTTCAATTGACTAACCCTTAATTATTTGAAACTAATTAGTTTTTAATTAAATTCAATGAATATGTGACATGACAAGATTGATTTCTTTTTCTGAAATATTTATATCAATATAATAATTTTTTTTTTTTCAATTCTTTATTATAATTGAAAAGAAAATATAAGCCATTTACGTATAATTTCTTTCAAAGATGCATTTGAATATTTGTTTTATTTTTTCTAGAAAAAATATTATTCATTTTAATTAATTATTAAAAAAATAATTTCTATCAAAGAGTGACAGAGGTTAGGTATGATCCGACCTTTTACCGTTTAAAATTTTTTCCTTTTTATTTATATATAGATCTCGGCCAAAATTTCCACCTCTAAAATCATGGGACCCGTTGCATTCCACGCCCCCCCCCCTCCTCCCTCCATCTAACTACGCCTCTATATCCCTAGTAACAAAAGAGCCAAGATATTTGCTTTTCTTACTTTTTTCAACCAATCCCCCAGTAAATATATCATCTTTTACCAGTGTCGTAATGAGGATATGAAGCTCCTGGGTTTAACTCGTGCTCCATCCTCTTTTCTAACCCAAAAATATCGCATTATTAAATACAATGAATATTAATTTTTTTCCCTTTTTCCACCCCAAACCTAGTTGCTACTCAGGAGCGTGCCTCTTTCCTCATGTCATATATTTAAAATTTTTTTTTACTCTGCTTCTCAAAAAGAGGTAGGACTAATATCTTAGGGATGATAATAGAGGTGAATAAAAAGATAGCTGTAGTATTTCACGAAGAGGAGGAGTTAGCCATGATCCTGTGTGGAATTAAACTCTCAAATGTTGAAATGCTTCAACTTTAATGATATAACGCCATCATCACTTCACTAAGAGCTTAATAATTGATACATAAGATCTCAATAATAAAATATCTATCAGTTATTAATAAATAATTTACAATTTCGGTTTAACTCTTGTTTATTTATATTAAGTACAACGTTTTGGCCCTTCATTCTTCAAGTACAATTCAGGTTTAAATCATAAAGACTCTTCTAGAGATTTACATTCTGAAATGAGACAACAAATAAGATGGCCGCCACACTATGACATCAGCGCCATCTCCGCTGCAAGATCTGTTGTGACGTCATTATAAACAGCTTGATACGAATTCAAATTTTAAATGTTGTATTCTCTAATATAGGACAATTTCGAAATGTTTATAATTAAACAATTCATTTCACATATAAGTAGGCTAATTTTTGTGAAGAATTTATATTTATAAAATTATTTAATTATTTTTTTATAATTGCATTTATTGTTGCTAACTTGAGAAATAAATACATTAATTGATCAACATTCATATATTATATAGTTAATCAATTTACGTTGTCAATAATTTTTACAATTGATAATTTTATTATTTAAATTAGAAAAAAGTCTCAACCAAAACACTCTTTTCAAGTTGGCGAAACGGATGGCTCTCTTGTGTTTAGTAAGTCTAGTGAGCGTCTTGATTGGCCAATATATGTTAGATCGCATTTTTATAATTTATTTTATTAAGCCCAGGGTTCTCACATTTCACCCTTTATGTTGCAGATGCAATGTCTGGCCATGCTGTGAAGTAGAATTGACAAGAGCCAGAGGGTTTTGTGTTTCCGCTACATGATTTGTTGTGTTATAAGAGTGTTACAGCGCACTATCTTGCACTCATGTAAACATCACGCCAAGTATGTAAGCTGTATAAGATTTTTAATAGAGCAAACAACAAAGAAAACAATGCTACTACTATATTCGACTGCAGAATTCAAACTATTACGCTCTACCTCAGCTTTTCCTATATATATTTATTATTAAATATTAGAGCTTATTATCTTTTTCTTTTTCTTTTTTTTTTTTTACGAATTAGAGATTAAAATATCGCACTCTCGGTCCTTTCTCTTGTATTTAGTTTTATAAACAACTAATTATAGTTTACTTTTATAGTTCTCTATAATTTATTAATTATTATTGTATTTATTTTTAAATTCCATTGAGAAATTTTTTTATTTAATGAACTTATTATATTAGTCCTTTCACTCTAGAAAAAGAGCTTCATTTCTTGAACAAATCTTGAAATAAAAATATTATCTTAAAAAAACTCCTTTTCCTTTCGTGACTTTTCTTTTTAAAGCCTGACTAGGCTAGCCAGATCATTTTTTATGCATCAACTACCGTTTTGGTTCTAATTGATTCTTCTCTGCTAACTTAGCTAACATTTAGAAAATATTATTGCCCTTTTGAATGTTTAAAAAAGAAAATTACCTTTAATTACTGTTTATGTACATATATGTAAATAATAATTTATAGTACTGGCTTAGAGGTACCTAAATAAATAAAGATTTCACTCAGGGGGTCATAAATTGGGCAAGAGTCACGCATTTGGAGTAAATGTTTACCTTCGAGTGGCGAGTGTTTTAAATTGCAGCCAAACAATAATGCGCCGATTATTTAAAAGTTGAAATTTTTTTTCGCTAATTGTAAGGATAAGCTAGGAAAGTCCTTGAAGTCCAGGGATCTTGGACCAGCTACAAAGATTAAGATAGGCCTATTTAATAGAACAGCCATTTTGTTTATCCCACAAGTGACCGAGAAGCTTGCCTTGAACTGAACATGGCAATACATTCATTTATTCTTCATATTATTATTTATTGATCTGTAAGGGATAAAAAAATAAAAATAATTTTTAATTTCTTTTGGCCTTTTAAAAGTTATAAGCATGATCCATCTTTAAGTGAAATGTTTTTTTTTCCTTTCTTGATTTTTATAATGTTCGTGAGGTGCACTGATCAATCAATTTTTATAATAAATAAAAAAAAATTAGAAATTTCGATACACATAGAGGGGGAAGAGGAATTTCTAGTGAATGGGCAAAGAGAGTTAACTTATGAGGGAGGTTTCTGAAGATACATTAAGCTAAGTTTGAGAAATGTCGTTGGTTATCTTTTTGGCCCGAGCGAGGAAACAATTTGTCTTGAATAAAAGCCGATTTTGACAGGTGCTGGTCATTCATTTATCATGGGCTACAAGGGCCCTTTTATTGACGTCACACGCATTCAGCTTTCAGCAAATTTCTCTAATCGATTGGCTAAAAGATTAATCATTGATGTTGCGCATCAACTCTATTGTACTATTGTTTTTGGATGGATGCATGCATCTTGATTCATTTTTTTTATCATTTAAACATTTTATTCATATACCGAGTTAACGCTACTAAATGAAATTCTATTATATTTCTCCAAAATATTTATATATTAATAAAATTAAAATAAATAAATAAATTTACGATCTGCTTAAAGGCCCAAGTCCTCGGTGGTCTGGTCCAATTAAACACAAATACAAATTTACAAATTTCGTAAAATAAAACAACAAACAAAAAAAAAATAAAAATAGAAATGTAAGCTCATTAACAAATAACACATTCATACATTTCCATCCAAGAACAAGATAAAAAGATAATTAAAAATTGCGCAATAATAGGAGCTATACATAATCTTATACTACTTCATATATGTATAAGTTCTCAATTACTAAAAAAGAATAATGCTTTCCTATATACTATTTCATATTATATCTAATGATCAGCACGAATACCGTTTATTTTAAGACCTCTTAAATATAAATTAATTTTAGATAGAATAATACTATAATATATCTGCACCCAAGCTAACTAGTCATGCAGCCGTTAAGAAGGGGAGGGGGTACTCCCCGCATGATTTATAACAATAAAACACATTAAGTATATTTTAAAGAAAAATTCATTAATAATGATAATTTCACATGAATAAATAAATTACATTTTAGGTTTAATTTGTATTAAATACGTTTCCGCCACTCGTTCTTGGGGTTTCTTCAGGTAAAATTCAGATACAAATCACAAAGAATATCTACAATCTGAATCTTGTTGTAGACTCTTTGTGATTTGTATTTTTATACAATTGTACCTGAAGAAACCTCAAGAACGAGTGGCGGAAACGTATTTAATACAAATTAAATCTAAAATATAATTTATATATTAAAGGCTCAATTCCATTAGTTTCACATGATCCTAAAACTGCAAAAAAATCAAAAAAAAAATTTTCGCATCCCAAATAAAAAAACTGTTCATAAGTGAAAATTTTTTACTTAAAGATATTTCATTCTGGACTAACGTTTACATTAGATCTGTATATATTAGGGTGTGAGTTTTTGCTGGTGTGGTGGAAAGGAAGCACACCGATACTCCGGATAGGCTGGAGATCCCGAGTTCCACTCCCGAGGGCCAATAGTCACTTGACCCACCAGCAAAATATACGCCCATAAAAACTATTTTATTAAAAAATTTTAACTTCGTTATTGGAAAAAAGAAACCTTTGAAGGATGACAATATATTATTTCCACCCTAAATTATCTATTTTTAAAAAATTTTGGAATTTTTGAAAATTTTTTCCAAAATCTTTTTATTTTTTTCAAAAATAATGTAGAGAGAAATGAGAGATTAATATTTTTCCCTTCCTTATAATTTTTAAATTTTAAAATTCTAATTATAGTCTCCGTATTCGGCGCCTATGATTAATATCGGTACTATATTGTTCTAGCGAACGATAAAAAAAAAAATTATTAGTTAAACGAAAAGGAGAGATTTATTTGATCAACATTCCGAAGAAGCCAATAAAGCTAGTTGTTTGTGTACTTGGCAAAGTGGTATGTTCAATTACAGTTCGATCAGGCGCGAAAAAGCGGTATAACTTGGGATAATCAGGAGCGCTGGGCTTCTTTAATTAAAACTCTTATTGGCCTTAGAGCAAGAGTAAAGAAAAAAAAAAAAAAAACAAGCAAAAAAAGAAAAAAATCTCCCCTGGGCAGGCATTAAATAACAATTAATTGGCTTTTTGTAAGGCAGTGGGCCGATTCATCATCGGAGGCTGGCGTGAGTCGGCGGCATTAACGCCACGACGTTAGCAGGTCGGCAGATGTGAGTCCGTGTCATCGCCATTAGCATCTGCCCCCCTCACAGGTCATTTTCATTAGCCACCCTCAGTTGCCATTAGCTAATTAATCGAATCAGGAATCAGGGGCGCAGGCCAAAAGCCACCAATCGATACTCATGGCAGCAGGTCAACTAACAAATATGGCTGAATGCTCCTAGCACGTTGCGATGAGTTACACCTCGCGCATACCTTCTACTACGCCTTTCCGTCTATCAAAAAACTAAAAATAAATAATTATAGAATATCTAAGGAGAAAGAAATTAATTAAATTATTTTAAAAAAAGTAAAAAATTTAAAAAGTTATTTTTTAGCGGAAATATTCTTAAAATTACTAAATGAACTAGATTTATTGTTTGGTAGCAGTATCATATTATTTCAATAAGATCCATTGTTAAAGATTATTAAATGGATAATAGAATTGCGAATAATTAACAAATATTATTCTTTTCACATACCACATATATATGAAATTAATTTAAGTTTTAATAGAATAACCTATTCCGAATTGGGCTAATTTTTTTGAAGGTGGCTCATGGATATACATAATTGTATAATTGCTAATAAAATAAACATAAATTAAATTACAGGCTTTATAAATAAGCTAATTTCGCGGAAAAAAATAGCTAAAAATTGACTGGGACCTCAGGAGACTATGCAGGGGGGCGGTAGATAAAGGGAATTTATAAAAAATAAATTTACATCAATATGGATAAAAATAATTAAATATGGTTCCATTAATTTTTAATAAGTTTTATTTGAAACAAAATTGCAATCGAATAATAATAAAAAATTATGAATATTTCTATTTGTAAAGGATCATATTAATAATAAATAATTTGTTGGTCCTCTATTTTAAAATAAATTTCAAAGAATATAAAATAATATTTTTTGATAATTTCAAACGGCGGTTAAAATCATCATCTAGTTTAAAATTAATTTTAAAGAATTGCAAATAGCATTTTTTCTTTGTTAATTTTATTTATTTTAGTATGTATCTTTTTTTTGGG